>CAUYPK010080802.1:0-15267 GCA_963574355.1 Loris lydekkerianus
TTCTGGAAGGATGTTTGGAGAATACTTAGAGACCTAAAAATAGACCTGCCATTCAATCCTATAATTCCTTTACTAGGTTTATACCCAGAAGACCAAAAGTCACAATATAACAAAGACATCTGTACCAGAATGTTTATTGCATCCCAATTCATAATTGCTAAGTCATGGAAGAAGCCCAAGTGCCCATCGATCCACGAATGGACTAGCAAATTTTGGTACATGTATACCTATGGAATATTATGCAGCCTTAAAGAAAGATGGAGACTTTACCTCCTTCATGTTTACCTGGATGGAGCTGGAACATATTCTTCTTAGCAAGATAGCTCAGGAATGGAAGAAAATGTATCCAATGCACTCACCCCTACTATGAAGCTAAATTATAGCTTTCACATGAAGGCTATAACCCAACTATAGCACAAGACTGTGGGGAGAGGGCCAAGGAAGGGGAAGGGAGGGGTAGGTTTTGGTGGAGGAAGGGTAATTGGTGGGGCCACATCTATGATGCATCTTAGAATGGGTACAGGAGATTGCACTAATGTACACAGCTATGATTTAACAATAAAAAACTAATCAACACACTGTATGTACCCCACGTATGCATAAATGTATTCAGGATCTATGTGTATATGACTTAATAAAAAAAATTAAACCCCTCCCCCCCAAAAAAAATTAGGTTGCTGTAAGATGTTAGTTTCATCTCCTGATTTTCTATTCAGTTCCAGATGTCTATGTCTCTATTTTTTTGTCAATACCATGCTGTTTTGATCACTATGGCTTTGTAGTACAGCCTAAAGTCTGGTGATGCTGAAAAAAAAAGAAAGAAATAGAATTTGCCAACTTACAGGTTATTTTTATTCTATTTTTGTTCCTTTCACAGAAAAGCAAATACAAGTCAATTTTCAGTTATCGATATTGTGGCAAATTGTTTTTGCATCCTATACAGGCTCAATTACTAATGAATATCTAAATGACAAAATATTTAGTTTTTAAAGCTTACTTCTTTGATTCTCCCTTAGGTTAGAGACTCTCCAATATCGGATGCTGTTATCTTTTATACAGATGCCAGCAAGCATGGTAAAGTTGGATATACAGATGGTAATACTTTCAAAGTTGTTCAAAGTCCTTATACTTTAGTTCAAAAAAATGAAATATATGCAATTTTATTTTAATTCAAGACTTTCCTTGTGCAATAAATGTGGTTACGGACTCTCAGTATGCCTGCATAGCTATTAGAAAGATAGAAACAGCACCCATCGCTTCCACTGATGAGATTTCTTCTCTTTTGACCTATTCAGGCACTTATAAGGCATCATACTCACCCTATCTACATAACTCATATCAGAGCACACACCATTCTATTGGGTCCAATGACCTCATTGAAAGCAAAAATAGATCAGGCCCTTATTGGTACTGTGCAAAAAGCTTCTACCTTTCACTCTTACACACACACTAATGCAAAAATGCTCCATAAGAAATTTCAACTTACAAGAACTCACCCTTAGCAGATTCTTTTTAACTGCCCTTCTTGTTCCAGGATACACTTACCTCCCTTTCCAGAGGGAAGCAACACTAGAGGAGAAGCAGCAAATCAGATATGGCAGATGGATGTCACCGTTGTCTCATTCTTTGGTAGATTGAAACATAATCATCATTCTATAGATACTATCTCTCATTTCTCTTGGGCTATTGCTTTACCAGGAGAAAAGACTCACCATGTCATTCAACATTTGTTAGAGTGCTTTAATATTATGGGTCTCCCTGAATCTATTAAAACTGATAATGCATCTTCTTATTCTACTCACAAATTAAATACCTTCCTATCTTTTTGGAATATTCGCTTATCTCATGGCATTCCTTACAATTCTCAAGAACAAGCTATTATTGAGTGACATCATAAAACATTGAAAGATACATTAGATAAATGGAGAGGGAGAGAGGATATCCTCCCCTTGAATAATAGTCCTAAGTATATGCTCACTAGAGCTCTTTTCACTCTCAATTTTCTGAATCTCAGTAACGACGGAAAGAGAGCAGCAGAACACCATTGGACCTCTCTCATTCATCCACCATCCTCTCTAATACAACAACCTATGTTTTATAAAAAACCTGACATGTCAGAGTGGAAGCCTGGTTATGTATTGCTTTGGGGTCGAGGTTTTGCCCATATTATTACAGAACACCAAGAGTAGTGGTTACCAGCCCACTGAATTAAGCCTCGACATGAGCAGAACACCTTGCCAGCACCTTAACAAATTTGTTTTCACTAAGTTTTCTTTTATTCACAGGATTTTTGGAGGATAGGTAATTTCATAATAAAGAAACCCGAGATCAGTCTCCTCTGTGAGAACTCTAGCTGCCCCTCCCATATCACCATCCATCTTCAGCAGGAAGCAGTTAAGAGCGGTCAGCGTCCTATTTTCCTATGAGGCAGTTGGAGCTTCTATGCAGAGTGGGAAGGTTGATACAGGATTTCATTATTTTGGGCTGAATAACAAGCCCCAGGCCAGCTTAGTATGCATCTTCTAAACCTTTGAGGTCTTTGTTGTCATACTCTTCAAACAGGAGGCTTTAAGGTAATGGTCATACTGGTATCAGCTAAGGTAAGAGAATTTCACTTGTTGGATTTACGTTTGTTTCAGGTGGGCACCTGATCTTCACTTAAAGTTATACTGTTCTTTGGAAAGGGTCTGAGTTTGGTACAGCCCTTTCCCCACCTAACGTAACTCCGGGTGGTGGTTAATGCGTCCCATGGAAGCATCAAAGGCCCTATGGGTCAGCCCATCACACGTAGTTGGGTGGTGATTACCACAAAGGGGACATGTTTTCACCTATGCCTATTTTGGCTAAAATAGTTTTCCTTATATGGGGATTAGTTCCGTTGGGGTAATTCTGTGTTATACTCATACGCCCTTTTGTTTCTTTTACTTAGCAGGAAGGAAAGCTCCTCAGTGAGAACAACTGAAATAACCAACGACAGATTTTCTCCCTTGCCTATGCAGAAATGTCTTTAATACACTAGAGGGGGGAAATGTGGAGGATGCCAAGAGCCAGATGACCTCTGAGCAAGATGATTTGCAGCTGGGGGATGGTCCCTGAGGCGATTCATCTGTAGGTGCTCCTTGTGGAGAAAGAGCCCGAGCCCATGGTGATCCTTAGGCACGCAATCATTATCTAATATTCCCCTCACCTGTCTTGTGCTGTGTCAACAAAGGCTACTGCAGAGGTTGCTCGGGGCTACCCTGCAAGCAAGGTTAGCCCGCCTCCTATAAGCTTGTACTTCTAATCGGCATCATGCCTGATTCCTTCCTGCAGTGATCAAGACCAGAGCCAAAGAGGCCACTAGGGGCTGCGATGCACTATTGTAAGTGAATCATAAACAAGGAGGTTAAAATAAAAATAGTTTGGAAATTAGAAAAGAAACAGCAGGAGGTAAAAATGTGAAAGTGAACATGAGTACATTTCTTTTTTTCTTGATTTTTCTGTATTCATTTTTATATTGTTCCACATAGGAATGAAATTTGGTTAGAAATACACCCTTCACCTGGAGAGGTGATGCCTGCCTATGTTGGGTTTTGTAGCATCCTTAGTTAATAAAGACGTGCCAGTAAAACATCAGACTTCAATTGGTACTTGACTTGAAAGCACAATTACAATAACTGATACTTTTTCCTTCCTTCCTAAGCCTGATCACCTTCCCAAATTTTTTCTTCCTTTTTTCTCCCAAATTCCTAGTACTTTATACAAGTCTCCAATCGTTAGCATTTACCCTACAGAGTCAAATTTGCAATTTTTTTCTTCTAATTTCAACATTAATTGGAATAATTTCTTAGTTTTCAATAATTCAAATTGAACTATAGATTTATCAGCCTTCTTCCACTTTGGAATATATCCTATTCATGGTCTTTCCAAGAAGGTCATTTTTTTGTATTTTGTTCTCCATACAAATAAGGCTGTACATTTAAGCTGGCCTAGGCCAGGGATTTTACTGCATCCCTGTGGGATAAGTGATTGATTCAAAGATGGGCACAAGGACTCAGTTTACCCAAACCCAAACATCTGTATTGTCCATAAAATAATTAAGATGTAGAATTTATGAGCTTTCTTTCTCAGAATGGTGGGGAGTACTGCCTTCACTTTGGATCACTAGTTATAAGCATGCAGAGGTATGATTTCCAAACATCATCTCTTTCCCTGGGGCAAAAGTCACATCTGCAGCAGGAATGCAAAGAGAAGCACAGGCAAGCGAAACTGAGGAGGCAGAGCCATGATGTCGTCTTGATCCTGATTCCATCTGTCCCTAAAACAAATATCTTGATATGTGAACTCAAAATTAACTATCGATTTTAAGTTAGTTTGAAGTAGGTCCCTATTTTGCATATGAGTTAACCCAAACCAAACATCTATATTGTCAAATAATTAAGATGTAGATTTTGTGGGAGTTTTAATTTGCAGATAATTATGTATAAATATCATATGTTATAACTTATAATACATTTGTATAGAGCTTAAAGTTTTCAGATTTTTTTTTTCTTTTTTTTTATTATAGATAAAAATATGCACCATAGATATTTGTGTTTTTTTCTTTCACAATCTCTGAGTTATTAAATGCAAGCATTAACTAGCTTAGTTGTTTTATCCTAACCATGCAGCTAATAAATATTTGAGGTGGATTAGAACGTGAATGTCCTAATGCCCATTTTAGAACTTTTCCTTGGCACTCAACTGATATTTCTTTCTTGTTACTCCTTCACAACTATGAGTTTTCTCAAAAGAAAAAGTCAGTAGCATGACAACACATACATTTTTCTATGTAGATTCACCTCTGCTGTAGAAGATGTGAATGAACAGAGGAGGTGGTGAAAGTACAGTCCTAGGAATGATAAATACATGAAAAACTATGCTCCCTATATGTGCCACTTACACTTGATTGAAAGGCAGCCCACAAACATACAAGGGTAGAATTGTAATGTGAGTCAAATATTCATGTGAAATCTTCCTCTTTCTACAAGAACCCAGGACTATTTCTTAATCAATTAAAACAATTCAGTTATGAACAATCCAAAAATAGTTTTTTTATTAAGAAGGTACAGATCATTAAAGAATGAATGGAGTCTAAAAATATCTACCTCAGGTGTCTTCTTTTTACTGGTTCAAAATTCGTGCCAAAATTTAGAGAATATTTTATTGGCACTCAGAATGTAAAAAGAAAAATATATGTATTGGCACATGGCGCCATGTATTTCTTGAAATGTGGTAGAAGGTTAGTAGAGAAATGATATGAAAATTGATGCAAATAAATCATTAAGAAAGATTTTAGGGGTGCCTGTGGCTCAGTGGGTAGGGCGCTGGCCCCATGTACCAAGGGTGGCTGGTTGGAACCTGGCCCGGCAAAACTCCAACAAAAAATAGCCAGGCGTTGTGACAGGTGCCTGTGGTCCAGCTACTTGGGAGACCGAGGCAAGAGACTTGCCTAAGCCCAAGAGCTGGAGGTTGCTGTGAGCTGTGATGCCACAGCACTCTACCAAGGGTGACAAAGTGAGACTCTATCTCTAAAAAAGAAAGAAAAAGAGAGAAAGAAATAAAGATTTTACTTTATTTTCTATTGGGAAACATCAGAGAACGTGTATTAGGGTTCCCAAATAAACAGATTGATTAGATAAAGATAAGAATGTGATTTATTACGAGGGAAAGGCTCAAATCATTATGAATGCTGAGAAGTTTCAAGATCTTATCTCTAGAGATGGATGCCCAGAAAGCTCATAGTGTAGTTTCAGTCCAAACCTGAAGCCTGAGAATCAGAGGAGCCAGTGGTTTAAGCCTAAGTCCCCAATGGCTGTCTGTGAAGGCCTGAGACACAGGGATGTTGGTGTCTACAAACAGAACATGGAGGCCTTAGCTCAGAAAAAGAGCCAATTTGCTCTTCTTTGTCCTTTCTGTTCTATTCTGGCCTCTGATTAGAATTGAAATATATGCATCAGATTGGCAAAGGTGATTTCTTCACTCCATCTATAGATACAAATGGAAATCTATTCTGGAAACACCTGTACAGATATCCTTTTAAATAATGTTTCACCAGATATCCCCAAGCCCAGCCAAGGTGACACATAAAATTAACCATCATAGCAGTCTTCAGAACTGGTTGTGTTAATAGATGCTCATAGAGAAGACACATACTGTTTTATTTCCTCACTGGTTGTTCCTTCTCACATCTTTTGAACATTCTCCTGGAAGCCATGAGAGTAAGCCCTTCAGAATTTCTGCTGCAGGAGGTATCACTGACACATACTCCAGCTGCCTTACTTTGAAATTCATTCCTTTCCTAAGTACCAAGGCATTACCTTTCACGGATGATCTCTGTTGACAACTGGCTGTGGCAAGGAGACTAAGACAGACCCTTTTTTGGAAAATATGGAATCCTTTTGTCTGATGACTTTGGCTCAAATGAATATTTGACATATTTAGTGTCTATGTCTTAGATTTCATGGCAGTCTTGAGACGATTTTAGCTGCTTTCCTTTTTCTTTCTTCTTCTCTTGGGGTTAGGGGTCTATTGGGTCTCCCAGTTTCCCCCACATTTCCCTCCCCTCTTTGTTTTTTACACAGCTGTTTTCCTAATAAAAACCCTTACACCTTTAATCCCATATTACTATCCACTTATAAGAGGATCTGAATTAAGACAGATGCCTAAAGTGGCTGCCTGGTAAATATTTGCTCCTGAGTTTAGCCTATCTAAAAATCCCAAGGTGGAGCTTGTCATGCACTTAGTCAAGGAATATTGAAGTCAGAGTCATTTATTTTTTATGATTGTGATTTCTAATCTTTAACATTATTGGAAAATGGTGTTTTATTCCTTATTTTGAAGAAAAAATGCATTATGTTTTATACTCTAGTACTTGAAGATTAATTTATCACGTTACTTTTGGCAATATAAATGTCAAGGTACTTATTTCATTCCTTAGAAAAACTTTAAGTGCATATGTTTAATTTCATTTTACAGAAATGTCAGCATATTCTCATGCTCACAACAATTTAACATACACCTATTGCCAATGTTTCAGAATACTTTCATCATTAAAGATTTGTAAGCTATAAATTTGTGTAATTTATAGAAACATTTTAAATCAAGAATAAAGCATTGTAAATTAATAAATTAAAAAGACATACTAATTAAATGTGGTTTGTATGAGAACATAACAATTCATATAAAAGAATTGATATTCTATTCTTATGTTGGTAACACATGCCATTACTCCTGAGGCAATCATTTTAGTCTCATAGATGTGCTTAATAAGAATAGTGTGATGAGATTTACAAATGAGACAAAGTTTCCAAATGTTCTGCTGATATTTCTCAGAAGGTAAGGAACACATTCTTTTTCCAAATTTTTAACCCTGCTGTCATAGGTTTTTAGCACATGGGAAGTCTTTCCTCGCAAAAAATTGCTCATAGATTTGTGAACACATAACATAGGTAGCACAGTAGAAATGCTTAAGGTAAACAAGCTACTGAAACTTGTTGCAAAAGCTTTGTGATTTGGATATAAGGAGAGTATCTGAAAAATAATTCTGAAAGACAAATTTTATATCAATATTAGATAATGTCACCAGGTTCTCTACTGGATTCATGCAAATATGTCTACTGGCCTTATGTGTCCTTTCCATCTTCTCTGTCAAACTCTACATGATTTCCCTTTGGGAAGGACGTAGTTACTTCTTTTCTCTGATGTAGTTGATAGCAATTTACCCAGCTACAGAGGCAATGAAGTAATAGACAATGAGGCAAGGCTACTGGTCTTCCCCTTTTTCCTCTATTCAAAACACTGTTGCAAATGTAAGGACCTCATAACGTCACAAAACATCTCACAGAGGTGTCCAACTTGGGGCCCATGGGCCACATGCTGATTATTATTATTATTTTTCTTTTTGGTCATCAGCTTTCCTTAGTGTTTGTGTATTTTATGTGTGGCCCCAGGTAACTCTTATCCTTCCAATTTGCAGCAGAGAAAAAGAGAAGTTGGACACCCCTGCTTCTACGATGTATCTTTGAACATATTTGCACATACATAGTACAAAGTAAATTCTTGTCATCTAAATAATGTCGTTTCTGGGTAAGTGAAGAAACAACCCCATCCCCATGGGATTTTAAAAATGATCTTACTTCCTGGAAAGGCAGTCAAATAGGAGAGGGGAGCGATCTCCCGAGCAGGTTGCTCTGTACAGCCTAGTGCCTCTGAGGCTCAAATGTCCCCTTGTGACAATACTCAGAAAGGAGGCATGGATCCTCGCAGTTAATTAAAAGCTATTTAAGCAAGATAATTTCCTTCTTCCAGAATTCTGGAAATTTTCTTTTCAGAAATATTGTATGGAGTTAATTGTCTCCTTAGGATCCCTTGGGCACCTTAAGCTGGGCTTTGCTGACTTTCTCTGATGAAGGCTCTTTCCTAACAGTTCCAGGCAAACCTCACGGCAGCCTTTATAGGGTTTCTGCCTGAGCAATAAAATCCTTCTTGCTCTACAGAGCCACTGTTTAATTTCAGGCAATCCCTACGGAAAGCAAGATACATTTCCACAAATGTGGGAGGTTGATAATGAACACTTTTATGACCCATATAATCAATTCCCTCTTTCTCATCATCACCTCTTATTTGCTTATTCCAGGCTGAAGTGACCAAGGCCCATGGCCCCTCCCTCCATTCCATTAAATGATAAAGCAGCCCAACCATGCCACAGACAGGGCTGTTACCTGTGCTGCCAATGGAGCTTCCCTTTCTCTTCAACCAGACACTTAAGTTCTAAAGTTCTCTCCATGTTCTTTTTACTTGTTTCCAGTTCAAGAATTATAAAAGACAATTAAACATACTCTTTTTTCAAATAAACTAAATGGATAGTTATAGGTTATTCTGAGGTTTATACTTGTACAATGAAATAAATGTCAGTTATACAATTTAAATAAAAAGGATTGTTTAATTCATTAGCATTTTCAACAGCTATTATTTGTATAATTTGTATTTTTCCTTATGTGGGGCAATAAAATCATTTTTGTACTTTCATTTATTTTGTGTGATATAATTGTACCTTATATTCACATGGTGGAAAAAACTCTTATTTATGAGTACCTAAAGGCAAACTGTATTCCACATTTTTTTTTTTTTTTTTTTTTTTTAAGACAGAGTGGTAAGCTGTTGTCCTAGGTAGAGTGTTGTGGCATCACAGTTCACAGCAACCTCCAAGCGATCCTCTTGCCTCAGTTTTTCTATTTTTAGTAGAGATGGGGTTGCACTTTTTGCTTAGATTGGTCTCAAACTTGTGAGCTAAAGCAATCCACCTGCCTCCAGCCTTCTAGAGTGCTAGGAATACAGGTATGAGCCACTGCGCCGGGCCTATTCCACAGAATTTATGATTTTTTTTTCTTGCTAATTAAAACTTTATTCAGCCTGATTCTGACAAACACTCTCATTAAAGAAGAAATGGCATTGTGTAGATTTCTAACAAAAATATCCTCACATCTTTGTGAGTTACTGCCATGAATTGGTAACTATTACTTCCAAATCATTTTTTAAACCCTTTGTCACTTATTTCTATCTCCACATTTTGTCTATATGCAATTTGCTGTTTCATAAAACTCTAAATAATTTGCACACCAATATTCTCATTGTTCAAAGAACAAGTGCCAGTTTCCTTTCTCGCCCACTCTTGTCCTTTTTTAGGGAACACCTCCCAGGACAATCTCTCCAAGTAATCTAACTCTGAAAACATGACAATACGCTTCCTAATTAACTACCGCATAAGTATGTGCTAATCATTTTTAATTTTTATTTTTTTGGTTTCAGAGATGCAGACTCCATAGGCAATATTTACACAATATTTTACTTAAAAATTTTTGAAATGTTCCTTCCTAAGTTAATGGCCTTTCCCTTCTTCATACCTCCCTCTCTTCCTCCTTCTACTTTATCTTCACTTTTTTCTCCTTTTTCTTCTATACTTCCTCCATAGAAAGTCTCAAATCTCTTTCATTGCCTTGTTTGTAGCTACATATTCTGTCAGTGTTATACTGCCAACTTCCAAACTTGGGGCCTTAACTCAAGACTATCTGTAAAGTGCCATCTCTCTGTGTCCCTGGAGGAAAGAAGAGGGTTGTTTAAACCCTCCCTGCAATGTGGGCCATGACATTCTTAGAGATGTAGTTGGTAGAGTTGGAAAGAAGATGTCAATATTGTCTTAAGGAAGAGAGCCATGGATCAAGACTAAGGCAAGAATAAAGATTTCAGGTGAAAAGATTAGTGAGAGCTCTAAAACAGGAATGTAGGGGTGGTAATAATAACGAGTTTGATAAGCAAAATTTAAAATGTCCCCAAGATATCCTCTTTCCTGGTGTCTAATCATCATGAACTCTGTCTACGTCATGTCTAATCATCTGAAATCTTGAGTGTAAGGAATTTTACTTGCATGAGTAATTTAATTGGACCTGTTGACCTTCGAGATAGGGAGATTATCCAGGTAAACTGACTTAATCACATAACCTTTTAAAACATATAGTTTTCTCCTGCTGGTTCCAGAAGGAAAGACCAGGAATCAAAAGCAGAAATGTTTGTTGCTAGCTAGAAGATGATGGAGACCAGATGTCAAGAAAAGTAGGTGATGTCTGGGAACTGAAAGCAGCTCCCAGTTGCCAACAAGCACAGTGGTGGAAATATAGTCCCCTCACTACAAGGAGTTTGATTTGGCCAACACAAGAATAAGGTTGGAAACACAAGTTTCTACTTAGCCTAAAAAAGAGAGTTCAGTCTGGCTAACACTTTGATTTCAGTCTTATGATACCCTGAGCTGAAAACAAAGCCAAACAGTGCTGGAATTCTGACCTAGAACTGTGAACTAATAAATGGGTATTATGTTAATGTACTAAGTTTGTGAATTTTTATGCAGCATAGAAAACCAATAGACATAAGTCAGAGAGTAAAATAGTCAACACTCAGAGGTAGGCTTTTACATAATTCTAGCAATATTTGTACCTGAGCAGGATGAATTATTTAAAGAGTTTTGAGGAAATTCAAATACTGAGTTTCTCCATGTTTCTGAATGCTCACTTCCTAGAAATTTCAATGTGGCTACAAAGCCAGAGTCTTAAACTTTGTGTGTTTGAAAGCTCCTCTCATTCACTTGCTACCCTTCATTGGGTGCACTATAGCCTCCCTGTTGTAGGTAAAATTATAGACCTCCAGAAGTCTCCATCCTAAATTTCTGCATGTATGTTATGTTACAAGGATGAATTTATGTCGCAAAGGATTAAGTTTGCTAAAACATTCACTTTAAGGAAAGGAGATTTACTTGGGTTAAATCTCCACGTGCCTCCATCCTTCTTGATTTCCAATTACTTTTGACTTCTCACTGTGTCCATGGGAGACTTGCCCAGTAAACACAGTGTCAAACGGGAAAGAGAGGCACGTAAGAGTCAGAACCAGAGAGAGGGCATTGTGATGAAGTCTTTACCTGCCAGTAAGGGCTTTGAAGAAGGAAGGGTATCCTGGGCCAAGGAATAGGAACAGATTCCAGAAACTGGAACAGGCAAGAAAAAAGATTTTCTTCTTAGAACTTCTTAGGAATGCAGTCTTGCTGATAACCTTGATGTAATAGCAGTGAGATTCATTTTGGACATGCTACCTCCACAAATAAATATTTAAAAATTGTATTATTTTAATATTTTAGGTGTTACCATGGTGATAGGAAACAAAACATACATTTTAATTTCATTTTCCTTCTCCAGGTTAATAGCATCACCAACTGCTTAGTCATCCCAGCTATAAATCTCAGCATCATCTCCAACTCTTTCCTTTCTCACCTACCTTGTATAGAATATGGACAAGTCCAAAGGATAGTCTATCACATCACTTACATCCATTCCTAAATTATTCATTTTAGGTTTGTGTAGTGTTTCTGGAGAGAAGATTTTTTTTTTTTTTTTTTTTTTTTTACCAATATCGATATATTAAAACTATCATCAACTGAAAGAGCCTTAATCACACATCTGCTTCTGGACATCAAATAAATCACCAATCAGCAGAAGGAGGTAATAATGTCCTTTTCACAAGCATCTTAATTCAGATAAAAGTTTATCTTATAAATAATTGTTGTTGGTTTCTATAAATTACGTTTTATTTTATTAATTTGGGCTACTGATAAAAATATTGAACTGTTTCAAATAAAGCCAAGAATAATTTCTCCTATTAATTTACCCAAATCTATTGAAATTGCCCATAATTGACTATTTTTGACAGATAAAATTTTCTTCCTTACTAATATGTCCGAATATGTCAGTTATTTTAACAACTCGATACATACATGGTTGTAGATGATTTTTCCAGGCTCCCCAAGTCTAGTCTCTGTTTTCACAACTGTTTAGAGCACAGCTGGAAAAGCAAAGTCTCATCAGCCACTTATGTTACTTGTGTGCTCAAACTCTTCACCAATATGAGGAAATTAAGTCATTTTATCTTCATCTATCTAAGTCATAATAAGGCTTTTAAAGTGAAAATCATGTTTTATTTCTTTCTTGAAAGGCTTATGATTACTCACCTTTGTATGATAGCTTCTCCCTTTTATACAAGTAGAAATAAAATAACTCTACAATGTCATCCTCCTCATACAGAAAAATTGTATTTCCTGATACCATCATAAATATATGAGGTATAATCCACATTATGTACAGATAATGGATTATTTAAAATATAGGGGAAAGTTAGAAATTAGCTAGGGGATATGGCCATCCTGAACATAGCTGAAACCTATAAGTCAATGAACTTTTACTGTGAAATCTAATACCAGAATTATATAGTATAACTGAATTCTAAAAAGATAAATTAAAAGAGTGTAAGAAACCTTTTTTGTTTCCTAATCAGGGAGTGCATGACTATTAAGAATATTGGAATTAACAGAAATTACAAACTATTGATTTCTATTAAAAGGCCCATAGACCTGATATTGTGGTTCAAAGAAATATAGGTCATAGAATAAAGGCAAATCAATAACTTACTGATAATTAGGAGATGAAAGAACACAGTGGTGGCTTCTTTATGTCTAGAAGAACTATGTCTGGTTCTGATTTTGTGACATTGGAAGAGTAGCTTGACATCTCTTCCTGACCTTTAGAAAATAACACTAGTGATAGGTTTCATGAGGGAGAAAATACCTAAACTTACCACAATAATTTATAGCTACGCTAATATATTCTTAGAAAATCCTTTTAGTTATTGTGTTAAGACAATTATATTCTACATTTACTAAGTTTCACATGTACCCTTGGAAGATGCACCGCAGGTGTAGCCCCACCAATCCCCCTCCCTCTGCCCATCAACAAAGAAAATGCCAGGAAGGCTATGTTAACCAGTGTGATGACAATGTGTCAAACTGTTTATAAAACCAGTGTATGGTGCCCCATGATTGCATTAATGTACACAGCTATGATTTAATATTAATAAAAAAAGAAAATCATTTTAATTAAAATGCAAGAAATTATGCAAATTTAATCACATAAAATATAAAATTAAACTGTGTATATTTAAAAGTGTATATTTATACATGCATATATCCATGTCCTACTGCAAACCTTTTTAGATCAATGATCTGGAAGACAAAATAATGAAATGCTGACATTAATATACATGGAGAATAGTATCAATCCAGAAAAAGAGAAATTAATTTACACAAAAGATTTTAGAATTGAATAGACTAAATAAATATGCAATTAGGATTTTCTAAAATGTCTTTTATATTTTCCATCAATATATCACACCCTTAGATAATGTGAGTAGGACTTGGATCTCAGCATACAGTAAGAGCTGGAGGAGGAGCCTCACAGACTGTGCTGAGAGTGGATGGAGGAGCCCCTTCAACTCCAGTCTCAGACCTTACATATCCATCCAGCATTCTTAAAGTCATGGAAATAAACTGTGCTATTAATGTTTTATGACTTTAACCTTCTCTGCCCAGCACTGATTGCTCTGGTGTCACAGAAAATCAATATAATTGAGTTAAAATGTGGTTAGACATCTGGGGATCCTTTAGGGCGATTCTTGAGTGCAATGGGAATTAATCTACGGAAAGATGAGTAACAAACAGTCTTTAAACCATTAGTCTAAATATTAAGGCGGTACAAATGCTTTTCCTAGATGGATAACTTTTATAATGCCTAAGTCAGGGCTATTAGTGTTCTCAGCAAACAGTGTTCATGGTACTATTAGTTAGGTTTTTACCCTTCTCCTCCACATGCCTCCATCTTTTTTGATTTCCAATGACTTTGGATTTCTCATGGTGCCCATGAGTATACACTGATTAGTTCCAAATTATTAAGAGAGTACACTAGTATTTTTTTTTTTCCACTTTTGAGATACTTCACTTAGGACAATGGTCTATAGAATAAATATTTTAAAAGAGAATTACACACAATAGTATACTGTGAGTGATTCGGCCAAAATTCAAGGGACTACTTCCTTCTGAGAAGTGCAAACTTGTTAACAATATCCTGGCACTCTGAATTTCATCCATACATATTCATATTTTTCTGTTCCTGCCAGTGATTTGCCTCTGAATATGTGAAATGGCCATACTTGAGAAGCAACCTCAGGAAAGTCCAACTTTTTGAGGCTCAGATGAACCTCCCACTAATTTATGTTCTTGCCTTTACATTTTTGAAGTCCTATAGAAAAGAGTGCTTCAAATATGAATTCTTGGTTATTTGCCTTTCATTTCTTTTAATTCCTTAGGAAAAAAAATCCTGCTCTAGATTTTTTGTGTGTTTCTGTAAGTTCTACTAGTTATAAAGCTTAAATCTCATTTAGATACATCATAAACATAAAATCTGAAATGACTCAAATGTTCTTATACAATCATAATCAATTTATTGAAAATTTTGATACATTTTGGGGATTTTATGGTAGTTATTTTTGTCTTTTCTTCTTTGAGAGAGCAGCTGATGATGAAAGTAAATTGAACGTGATACGTTTTTCAAAATATTAATGTTCTTTACTTGAATGAAAAATCTAAAAGATTTTTTCATGAATTAATTAATAAATTCTGTCATATGTACACCATGGAATATAATCCAGCCTTAAAGAAAGATGGAGACTTTACCTCAGTCATGTTTACATGGATGGAACTGGAACATCTTCTAAGATCATGTTTTTGAACTTATGTGTCTGTGTATATTTTCATATACATGCACATACACACATAGAGAGAATTAGGGCATGTTGTAACACTGTCCTTTTGTTTTAAAA
>CAUYPK010080804.1:0-18642 GCA_963574355.1 Loris lydekkerianus
TCTCCCATTCTGAGGGCTGTTTGCTTGCTTTACTTACTGTGTTCTTGGCTGTGCAGAAGCTTTTTAGTTTGATCAAGTCCCAGTAATGTATTTTTGAAGCTGCTTCAATTGCCTGGGGGGTTTTCCTCATAAAATACTCACCTAGACCAATTTCTTCAAGGGTTTTCCCTGCACTCTCCTCTAGTATTTTTATAATTTCATGTCTTAAGTTTAAATCTTTAATCCAGTGAGAGTCTATCTTGGTTAATGGTGAAAGGTGTGGGTCCAGTTGCAGTCTCCTGAAGGTTGCCAGCCAGTTCACCCAGCACCATTTGTTAAATAGGGAGTCTTTTCCCCACTGAATGTTTTTAATTGGCTTGTCAAAGATCAAATAACTGTAAGTAGCTGGATTCATCTCTTGGTTCTCTATTCTGTTCCAGACATCTACTTCTCTGTTTTTGTGCCAATACCATGCTGTTTTGATCATTACGCCTGTGGGGCATCTTATAAGGGTATATGTGAAACTTAGTAAATGTGGAATGTAAATGTCTTGGCACGGTAACTGGGAAAATTCCAGGAAGGCTATGTTAACTATTGTGATGAAAATGTGTCAAATGGTCTGTGAAGCTAGTGTATGATGCCCCACGATCATATCAATATACGCAGCTATGATTTAATAAAAAATAAAAATAAAAAAATAAAATATCCAGTTTTCAACAAAAAATTTTGAGGCATGCAAAGAGTCATGAAAATATGGCTTATACATGGTGAAGAAAACCAATTGATAGAAATTGTCTCTGAGCAAACCCAGATGTTGGATTTATTAGTCTATGGAATTTAAATTAGCTATTTTTAATATGCTGAAAGAAATGAAGGAAACCATGTCTAAAAAACTGAAGTATGAGAATGATATAAAAAAGTTAAAAATATCAATAATGTGATAGAAACTATAAAAACCAAAGGGAGAGGCAAAGAGAGAATCAAATAAAAATTTGGGGATTGAAAAGTACAGTAACCAAAATGAAAAATTCACTGCAGTGGCTCAGTAGCAGATTTGAGCAGGCATAATAAAGAGTCAAATCAACAGACTTGAAGATAGTTTCATTGAAATTATCTAGTCTCAGCTCGACGCCTGTAGCTCAGTGGCTAGGGCACCAGCCACATACACTGGAGCTGGCGGGTTCAGATTCAGCCCGGGCCTACCAAACAACAATGACAACTAGAACCAAAAAAATAGCTGGGTGTTGTGTTGGGCGCCTGTAGTCCCAGCACTTGGGAGGTTGAGGCAAGAGAATTGCTTAATCCCAAGAGTTTGAGGTTGCTGTGAGCTGTGACGCTACGGCACTCTACCAAGGAAAAGGATAGTGAGACTCTTTCTCAAAAAAAAAAAAAAAAAAAAAGAAAAGAAAAGAAAAGAAAAGAAAAGAAAAGAAAAGAAAAGAAATTATCTAGTCTCAGGAATAGAAATTAAAAAAAAAAAAAAGGGAAAAGAAACAAAGCCTCAGTAGCCTGTGGGATACCATCAAGCATACCAACACATGCATAAGGTAACTTCAGGAGTAGAGGACAGAAGGAGTATAAAGAATATTTGAAGAAAGAATGGCCCCAAACATCTAAAATCTTATGGAAAATAATTCTACACATCCAAGATGTTCAAACTCTGTGG
Source organism: Loris lydekkerianus (assembly GCA_963574355.1). NCBI lineage: Eukaryota > Metazoa > Chordata > Mammalia > Primates > Lorisidae > Loris > Loris lydekkerianus. The sequence goes on from CAUYPK010080804.1 coordinate 1,646, forward strand.
ATAAACTCAAACTGTTAAATGCTACAGACAAGGAGACTATCTGGAAAACAGCAAGGGAAAAGAGATTCATCAGGTACAAAGGATCCTTAACATTAACAGATTTCTCATCAGCAATCATGGAGGCCAGAAGGCAATGGGATAGCTTTCAAAGTACTGAAAGAAAAAGATTGCCTACCAAGAATTTTTTATCCTGTAAAACCATACTTGGAAAATGAAGGATAAGTTATTTCTAGATAGAGAAAAACAAAATTTGGCACTAGTTAACATGCTGTGCAAGGAATACTAAAAGTAATCCTTTAGGCGAAAAAGAATACTTTTAGATAGTTACTTGAAACCATACAAATAATAAAGAGCACTGGTAAAGGTAACAACATGTGAATATAAAAGATAGTATAAGCGTATTTTTTATTGTAACTCTTTTCTCCAAACTGATTTAAAAGATAACTGCATAAAGCAGTGATAAATCTGGGTTGATGGGCATACTATGTACAAAGATATAAATAGTTTGAAAATAACAGCACTAAGGAGAACGAAGCTATCTAGAATCAGAGTGTTTGTATACTGTTGAAATTAAGTTTATATTAACCTGAACCAGATTGTTATAAGTTAGGATGATAATTTTCATTCCCAAATCTTAAAAAGTATAATAAAAAATATGGGAATTAAAATGTAATGCTAGAAATTACCTGTTTAACACAAAAGAAGGCAGTAATGCAAGAATACAGGGACAAAAAAGGTTCTTAGAAAACAAATAGCAGAGTTCAAACACAAAATTTATCAGTAATTAAATATAAATGAATTAAACGTGTCATTACAAGGCAGAAATTGGCAGAATGTATGAAAAACAGAATGAAACTATATTGATATCTACAAGAAACATACTTTAGACTTAAAAACACATATAAGTTGAAAGTAAATGAGTAGAAAAAGATATACCATAAAGGCATTCATCAAAAGAAATCTGAAATGGCTATACTAATACAAGATAAAGTAGACTTTATGAAACAGACATTGTTGCTAAAGGTAAAGGACATTTTATAGTAATAAAAGGGTCAATCCATCAAGAAGATAGAGCAATTATAAATATACATGCATTTAACATCAAAGCCTCAAAATACACGAAACAGAAAAAGGTAAAATTGAAGGGACAAATACACAATTCAACAATAATAATTTGAGACTTTTGATACCTGACTTTCAATAATGAACTCAGCAATTACAGGGGAAATCAATGAAGGGAAGGAAGACTTGAACAAGACTAAAAACCAACTAGATATAACAGACATCTATAGAACACTCCAACAACAGGAGACTACATATTCTTCTCAAGTATGCATAGAACATTATCTAGGGTAGACTGTTTATTGGCCCATTAAATATGTCTCTATCAACTTAAAAGGATTGAAATCATATAAAGTATCTTCTCTGGCCACAATGGAATGAAATAGGAAATTAATAACAGAAGGAAATTTGGGAAATTCACAAAGATGTGGAAATTATACACACTATTGAATAGCCAGTGGGTCAAAGAAGAAATTGCAAGGAAAAATAGAAATTACTTTGAGGTAGATTAAAAACAAAACCACACCGTAACAAAATTAATGAGATACAGTGAAAGCAATGATGGGAAGGAAACTTATCATTGTAAATGCTTATATTGGGAAAAAAAAAATTAGAAAGCTCAAATCAGTAATTTAAAGTTCTAGTTTTAAAAAATTAGAAAATGAAAAGCAGGCAGAAAGAAGGAAACAATAAAAATTATAGGATAAATGAATGAAGTGGAGAATAGAAGAGCAATGAAAAAAAAAAAAGTCAGTGAAACCAAAAGTTGTTTCTTTTTTTTTGAGACAGTCTCACTCTGTTGACTAGGCTAGAGTGCTGTGGCAGCAACTTCAGACTCCTGGGTTCAAGTGATCCTCCTGCCTCAGCCTCCCGAGTAGCTGGGGCTACAAGCATGTACCACCATGCCTGGCTCATTTTTTTCCTGTTTTTAGTAGAGGGAGGGTCTCACTTTTTCTCAGACTGGTTTTGAACTCCTGAGCTCCCACCTCAGCATCCCAGAGTGCTAGGATTACAGGTGTGAGCCACCTCACTTGGCCCCAAAAGTTTTTTCTTTGAAAGAATAATAAAAAAATGAATAACCTTTATACTGACCAATAAAAAAGAGACAACTCAATAAAATTAGGAATGGTAGAAGAGACATTGCTGCTGACATTATAGTAAGGAGAAAGATTGTAAGAGAATAAATATTATGGACAATTGTATGCTAATAAATTAGATAACCTAGATGAGATGGATTAATTCACAGAACAAGGCAAACTACCAAAACTGACTCAAAAAGAAACAGAAGATCTGAATAGACCCTTAACAAGAAAAAAGATTGATAAGTACTTGATAGTTTTCCATAAAGAAAAGTCTAGGCTCCGATAGCTTTATTGGTTAATTCCACTACATGTTTATGGAATTAATACCATTCCTTCACAGTTCTTTATAAAAAATAGAGGAAGTATTATATACCATGAGTAAGTGGAATTTATACCAGAAATTCAAGACTGGTTAATTATTTTTAAAAACCAATCAGTGTAATGTACCTTATTAATATAAAAATGGACAATAGTCACATGATAATCTCAATACACAAAGAAAAAGCATTTAACAAAATTCAGCACCTTTTCATGATAAAAACTTTCAAGAAACTATGAGAAGAAGGGAATTTTTCTAACCTTTTAAGAGGCATGTGAGAAAAACCAGTAGCTCACTTCACATTTAATGTTGTAAGATTAAATGCTTTCCATGTAAGATCAGTAATAAGTCAAGGATGTCTGTCCTCAGTACTTTTATTCATATACCATGAGTAAGTGGAATTTACACCAGACACTAAAGACTGGTTAGCCATTTTTAAAAACCAATCAGTGTAATGCATTTTATTAATAAATAATCATTTTATTAATAAATATGATCATCTCAATACACAAAGAAAAAGCATTTAACAAAATTCAGCACCCTTTCATGATAAAAACTTTTAAGAAACTATGAGTAGAAGGGAATTTTTCCAACCTTTTAAAAGGCATCTGAGAAAAACCAGTAGCTCACTTCATATTTAATGTTGTAAGATTAAATGCTTTCCATGTAAGATCAGTAATAAGTCAGGGATGTTTGTTTGTCCTCAGCATTTTTGTTCAACATTATACTAGAAATTTTGCCAGGGGAATTATGTAAGAATAGAAATAGAAAGCCTTCATATTATAAAGGAAGAAATAAAATTCCCTCTACTTGCAGGTAACATGACTGCATAAACAGAAAATTCTAAGAAATCCACAAAAACACTAACAGATTTAATAAGTGAGTTTAGCATGGTTGCAGGGTACAAGCTCAACATAAAAATCAATTATATTCTTATACAATAACAGTCTTCACTTGAAGACTGCTATAAAATAACCCAGTGAGATATTTAACCAAGAAGTACAAGACTTGTTAACTGAGAACTATAAAATATTATTGAGAAAAATTAAGGAAGTCCTAAGTAAATAGTAAGTCTTTCCATATTGATTGATCAGAAGACTTAGTCCCCAAATTGATCTATAGATTCAATGCAGTAACTGTCAAAAATCCCTACTGGCATTTTCGCAGAAATTGACAAGCTGATCATAAAATTTACATGAAAAAGCAAGGGACAGGTGCCCATAGCTCAGTGGGTAGGTCTCAGGCCACATACACCAAGGCTGGTGCATTTGAGCCCAGCCCAGGCTTACTAAAACAACAATGACAACTGCAACCAAAAATAGCTAGGCATTGTGGCGAGTACCTGTAGTTCCAGCTACCCGGGAGGCTGAGGCAAGAGAATCACTTAAGCCCAAGAGTTTGAGGTTGCTGTGAGCTGTGATACCATGGCACTCTACCGAGGGTGACATAGTGACACTCTATCCCCCCCCCAAAAAAAAGAAAAAGAAAAAGCAAGGGACCTGAATAACTGTAATAATTGTGAAAAAAAGAACAAAGTTGAAGGACTCATTTCTCAATTCAGAATTTCCTACAAAGCTATATTAATATACATAGCATAGTACTGACATAAACATTGACATAAAAATTAATAAAATTGATTTAAGATTCCACTAATAAACCTGTATGTTCACAGTCAAATAATTTTCAGCAATGGTGCAAAACAATTCAGTGGAGAAAGAATAGTTTCTTCAAAATTGTAGTACTGGGATAACTGGATATTGACATACAGAAGCATGAAGGTGGACCCCTGCCTCATACCATAGGCAAAAATTTACTCAGAGTAGATGGGACATCCAAATGTACGAGTTAAAACTATGAAAGTTTTAGAGAAAACATATGCATAAATCTTCATAACCATTACAAGCTCTGACAATTAAGTTTGCGAATTCATCCTAGAAAAAGTGCTACATATCTCATCGCTGAATATCACTTTGGCCACCTTGGGAAGATATGCACCAACACCAGCACCTAACCCACCCTTCAAAGCAATTTTGGAACTCTTTTTCTGGAATGGCCATCAAAGCACTTGTATATTACCCTTTATGTCCTGAATGTCATCCAAATGTCTTCCTTTTAATATTTCCTTTATCTTTGGGTAAAGAACAAAGTCTTTTAATATTTCCTTTATCTTTGGGTAAAGAACAAAGTCTTTTTAGTGGGTCAGATCAGGTGAGTTGGGAGTGTGTTCCAATACAGTTATTTGTTTACTGGCTAAAAACTTCCTCACAGATAGTGCCTTGTGAGCTCATACATCGTTGTGATGAAAGAGCCATGAGTTGGCCAAGATTTTCAGTTAAGATTTTACTGTTTCTTTTTTTTTTTTTTTTTTTTGACAGAATTTCACTATGTTGCCCAGTAGAGTGCAGTAGCATCATAGCTCACAGCAACCTCCAACTCTTGGGCTTAAGCGATTCTCTTGTCTCAGCCTCCCAAATAGGTGGGACTAAAGGCACCCACCACAACGCCTGGCTATTTTTTTTGGTTGTAGTTGTCATTGTTATTTGGGAGGCTTGGGCTGGGTTTGAACCTGTCACCCTCTGTGTATGTGGCTGGCGCCTTAGTCACTGAGGTATAGGCGCCCAGCCTATTGTTTCTTTATTGATGTTTATTTGGTCCACTATGCTTCTCACAATCACACAACTTGATGAGTTTTTGCCATGTTTTCATCAGTTCTGCTCATTACTAGCTATCTTGACCTTTCTTCATCAGTGATGCTTTCTTCTCCTCTTAGGAAAACGTTTAATCGATTTGTATACTACCGTTTTCTTTATGGAGTTATCCCCACAACCTTGGATTAATATGTCCCTGATTTTACTTCTACTCTTGCCACATTTAATAAGGAATTCAATGTTTGTTTATTCCTCCAATTCAAGTTCTGATGCTATGACAGCACACAAAAACACAACAATAATAATGAACACTACTCAGCAAGATTTCACCACACATCACCAAGAACAAGGCTGGGAGACATTGATATAATCAGGTTATGAAACCTTACTGAGTTGTTTGTACAGTGCTGTCAGTGTAAGCACATGGTGGCAAGTTCACAAACTTAATTATCAAACCTTGTAAGCAATGGTTTCTTCGATATGAAACCTAAGGCACAAGCAACCAAAGAAAATGTAAATAAATTAGACTTCATAATAATTAAAATTTTGTGCTTCAAAGGACATTATCAGGAAAGTAAAAAGATTAGATACAGAGTTGGGGGAAATATTTGAAAAATCATATATCTGATAAGATTCTAGTATTCCAAATGAACTCTGTGAAGTCAATAGTAAGTAAAAGATAATCTGATTAAAAATGATAATGGGGCTCAGCACCTGTAGCTCAGTGGCTAGGCCACCAGCCACATGCACCGAGGCTGCTGGGTTCGAGCCTGGCCTAGGCCTGCCAAACAACAGTGACAACAACAAAAAAATAACCAGGTGTTGTGACAGCCACCTGTAGTCCCAGCTACTTGGGAGGCCAAGGCAAGAGAATCACTTAAGCCCAAGATTTTGAAGTTGCTGTGAGCTGTGATGCCACAGCACTCCACCGAGGGTGACATAGTGAGATTCTGTCTCAAAAATAAATAAATAAATAAATATTAAAATGATAATAGATTTGAGTAGACACTTCTTCAAAGAATATTTACTAATGGTCAATAAACACATCAAAACATTCATAGCATCATTGGTCTTTAGGAAGATGGAAATTCAAACCATGAGATACTGCTGCACACTCACTAGGATGGCTGTACTCAAAGACAAACGGTAACATTTGTTGGCAAGGATCTAGAGAATATGGGACTGTAATACATTGCTGTTAGGAACATAAAATGATGTAGCTACAGTGGAAAAGTTGGCAGTTTCTCAAAAGTTAAACATAGAGTACCCTATGCCCTCACAGTTCTATGCCTAGGTATGTACCCAAAAGTATAGAAAATATATATTCATACAAAAACTGTACACGGATGTTCATAACAGCATTATTTGTAGCAGCCAAATTGTGGAAACAAAGCACATGTCTATCAACTGAAAATGGATAAACAAAATGGGGTGTTGCATACAATGGAATGTTATTCAGCCTGAAAAAGAAAATGAAGGGATGCAACGCTGGTTCAACATATGAAAATGAATTAATGTCTGTTACATCAGCAGGCTAAAGAAGAAATATCATTTGATTATGTCAATAGGTGTAGAAAAGGCATTTGACAAAATCCAGCACTCGTTCTTGATCAAAATGTTCAGCAAACTAAAAATAGAGGGAAACTTCCTCAACTTAATAAAAATCATCTACAGAAACCCTGTGGCTAACACTATACTTAATGATGAGAAACTAAAATTCCAAAGAAAGCAAGGATGTTCCCACTACTCCGGTTCAACATCTTACTGGAAGTCCTAGCTAATAAAGTAAGGGAGGATAGGGAAATATAAGCAATACACCTTGGAAAGGAGGAATTAAAACTTTCTTTGTTATGAAATGACAAAATTGTATATGCAGAAATTCCCAATGTATTAACAGCAACATACTCCTGGAACTAGTAAGTGATTACAGCAAGGTTGCAGGTTGTAAGGTTAATATATAAAAGTATATTGCTTTCCTATATGCCAGCAATGAGCAATGGTTATTTGAAATTAAAAGTATACCATTATATTAACATCAAAAAATGAAATATGTATAAACTTAACAGATGTGTACAGATCTGTACAAAGAAAATGTCAAAACTTTGATGAAATAATTTAAAATCTAAATAAATAGATGTACTATATTCATGAATGAAAAGACTCAGTGTTAAGAATCGGTTCTTACCAACTTGATTGGTAGATTCAGTATAATCCCAATCATAACCCCCCCCAAAAAAAATTACTGTGTAGATATTGACAAACAGATACTAAAGTTTATATTGAAAGGTAAAAGACCCAGAATAACCTCCATATTATTGAAAAAATAATAAAGTTGGGGGCCTGATATAATGTGACTTTGATACTTATTTAAAGCTATAGTAATCATGACAGGGGGATATTGGTGAAAGAATAGGCAAATATAATGGAGAACCCAGAAGTAGCTCTACACAAATATAGTCAACTGGTCTTTGACAAAGTAGCAAAGGCAATCCAATGGAGAAAAGATGGTCTTTTCAACAATCGATGCCAAGACAACTGGTAATCCCCGTTAAAAAAAATAAATCCAGATATGTACCTTACATCTTTCCAAAAAGTTTACTCATAATGCTTTCCCCCTAAGAACAGGAATAAGGCAAAGCTGTCAACTGTCACCATTTCTATTCCACATATTGCTAGAAGCCATCACAATAAGGAAGGAAAAATAAATACAAGCAAATAGATGGGAAAGAAATGGAACTGTCCTTATTTGAAGATGACATGAGTGATGTATAGCTGTGTCCATTTTTGTCTATAGAACAAAATGGATGTTGTACATCTGTGTCTGTTTTTGTATAGGATTCCCAATGAATCTACAAAAATATCTCCTAGAACTAGTGAGTCATAATTTTAAACTTTTGTGCTTTGGAAACAGACCAAAACCAGGTGTTCATTAAGGATAATGAGATGAACATACCCATATCAACTGTATTTCTGTGTACTAGCTAGGAACACTTGCAAACAATAGTGAAAATCACAATACCATTTGCAGATTAGATATAAATCCCACAAAACATATACAGACCTGTATTGTGAAAATACAAAACTGATGAAAGAAATAAAAAAATCTAAATAAGTGGAGATGTTCTCTGTTCACAAATTGGAAGACTCACCATAAAGATAGCATTTCCCCCCAAATTTATTTCTAAATTTTGATTAAAATCCTAGGAATGATTTTTGTGGATATAGAAAGCTTATCCTAAACTATTTCCAGAAAAGAAAAAGAACAATAATAGCTAAAACAATTTTGAGAAACTATAATAAAGTGGGAGGAATCATTATAACCCCATTTTAAGATTTATGTAGCTATAGGAATTAATAGAGTGTGTTCCTGGCAGACAAATAGACACAGAGTTTAATGGAACAGATTAGATTACCCTAAGTACCTACACACAGGTGTAGCCAACTGAATTTAACCAAGATTTAAACCCAATTCAATGAAGAAAGATTAATATTTTTTCAGCGAATTGTGGGCAACCATTGGACATCCAAAAGCCAAAAATGAACGTCAACCTAAACCTCACATCCTATGTAAAAATTAACTCAAAATGGACCACAGATTTAAATATAAAACATAAAGCTATATACCTTTTAAAAGAAAATATATTAATACCAGGAAATCACTGGGATCTGGAGCTAGATGAAAAATTCTTAGACATGACACCAAATGTACAATTCATAGATGAAAAAATAAAAACATTTAACGGTTTTAAAAAAAATCCAGTTAGGCAATGAATGAAAGATATATTTCTCCCAAAAGGGTTATACAAGTTCTAGCCATGCATATGAAAATATGTTCAACATCATTGTTTATTAGGGAAATGCAAATTAAAATCACAGTGAACTATCACTACCCACTTAATAGAAGGGCTGCAATAAGTAAAACGACAGTACAATATTCTGGCAAGAATGCAGAGAAACTGTATCTTTTATATACCTGGTAGGAGTATAAAGTAGTTTAGTCACACAGGCAGTTTCTTTAAAATATTAAACATATACTTGCCATACCAATTATACTCCAGGGAAATGTACATTTCAGAGAAATGAAAACTAACGTTCACACTAAGGCCTGTAATCAAGTTTTCATAATAGCTCATTCACAATAGGAAAAATTTGGAAAGTACTAAAATACCCTACAGTGGATTAATGGTTAAACAAATTGTGATACATTCATACCATAGAATGCTACTCAGCAATAAAACAGAGAAATCTATTGATGCAGGTAACTACTTGGATGGATCTCAAGAAATTATGCTGTGTTTTTTTTTTTTTTTTAAACTATCTCTAATTATCATGTACTGTATAATTTTCTTATATAAATTTCAAAGTGATAAAGTTGAGAAAAGATGATTGTCAGAAGTGGGGCACTGTGAAGTTTACCTGTCTTGAGACAGGTGGGTGCAACTATGAAGGAGTAGCACCTGTGGACATTGGGGGAGATCTTTGTGGAATAGTTCTGTATGTCTATTTTGGTGGTGACTATATGAATTTATATATGGTGATAAAATTGAATAGTCTACACATACACACATGAGTGAATGAAAAACTGGTGAAATCGGAATAATGTCTATTGCACCAGTGTCAATTTCCTGGTTTCTATATTGTACTGCAGGTATATCAGATGCTACTATGGAGGAAATTTGAGTTAAGGGTACACAAAATCACTATTTTTGCTGTTTTCTCTTAATGTTTATTTTTAAATTAAATGTTCATTTAAAAATTTAATTTTTCTTTTAGGCAGAGTTTCACCCTGTCACCCTGGGCAGAGTGCCCCAGCCATCATATCTCACACCAACCTCAAACTTTTGGGCTCAGGCCATCCTCTTCCTTGAGCCTCCCGAGTAGCTGGGATGCCCAGCTAGTTTTTCTATTTTTAGTAGAGATGGGATCTTACTCTTGTTCAGGCAGGTCTCAAACTCCTGAGCACAAGTAATCCACCTGCCTTGGCCTTCCAGAGTGCTAGTATTACAGGCATTAGCCACTGTGCCTGGCTTCAAAATTTAAAAATGTTTTACAGTTACCCATGATCTGTATGCTCTTTCACAAAAGAGGTAATTAGCCCACAAATATTTAGGAGTATAGATAAAAACATTTTGACTAAAGATTTCAGTTTTCAAAAATCCAAATTTTCCTATACAGCAAACCTCGATTGATGTAACTGATAACATCAAAAAAGTCACTAGTTTTCCTTAGGAAACACGAATATTTAATAAATTTATTTTATATGAGGTATTTATATTCATTTTGTGGAGTAATTATTTATTTGACTAATAAATCTGTATCTTTTCCTATTACATGCAGAAATCATTTGCCAAAACCTTTATTTGCAGTTGCTTTTTTTTTCTTTCATCATTTACTCCACTATGGCTTATGATTGACATGATTGAAATAATTGAGCAAATTTTAAGATATTAAGGCTTATACTTTTCATTTAATTTTGTGGTATATCATGGAACACAATTCCCAAACAATTTGATCGCATATTTTAAAATTCTGATTATCAAATTGTCATTCATAAATTCAATATTTAAAATGAATAGACCCATTCTTTCAAACATTAATGAATTACCTTCTTTCATTATGTGAAATAAAACATATGACTCATAATTTAAATGTGAAGTATTTTTTGAATTATCAGATAATCATTTTTGAGCATTGGTGTTATTAATCAGATTGTTAGAAATGATGAAATCTTTAAATTTGGCTAGTATTTATAAAAACATTTGTTAATAGTGGTTCTATGGGGAAAACAGAAAGCATTTTGTATTTCATGGAATAGTTTGAGCAAAACATCTCTAGACCAGCTTGTAGCTAGTATAATAATTTTCAACAAAACACCATTTTTTCAGTTCCTGATCATAGTAATTAATCATTTAATTATTGTATTGTTCACTGGCCAGTAGATTCCTAAAGGGGGTTTCCCATTAGGCTTTTTGCTTTTCTTTATTTTTAAAGTAAATTTTCTTTATATAGAAAATAATGTATTTCTGTAGACCTTAGATGATAAATTATAAGTACTCTTAGAAAACTGCCTTGATGGTATATCTTCGTTTTTACTAATGACTTCGTGTGCATATCCGTCTGTCTGTATTGTACCTTTTCAGGCTAAACAGTTCAATTTAAAAGGATTATTACAAGAGAAAGAAAGGAACTATTGCAATAGGGAGGAAGGTCTATTTTAATAGAACAGTCTAATCATAAAATTTATGACATGAGTGATAAGAGTAGAAATAACCTGATGCAAGGAAGTGGGAAGACCCGGGACAAGGAGAGAAGTTTAACCAAAAGTTTGATTAGCAAGCAATTTCAGACTAGTAACTTCAGATTGGGTACAAGTGCTCCTAAGCGTTCACAAAATCTTCTGTATGAAATTAAGGCATGGATAGTTTTAATGGAACCAATTTCCAGACACTTAACCTCCATATATATTCTTTCTAAGGTGATATGCTTAAGAAAGTTCGTAATGGACATACAGGCTCTCCTTTCTTATATCCCATTTCATAATTTCTTCTTCTCTCATTTTACAATAGGTCTTCCTCTTACCCATCCAGAATCTTATTGTGGTGTGTTGCAGAATGTATTAGAAACTTCCAGGTTGCTTGACAAGGAGATGGTTTAAAAACTGTCATCAAAGTTGAGAAAATAAATGACTTTCAAAGACCAGCTAGCACATACTTTTCCAAGTCAAATTGATTCTTGCTTTGTTTTCAACAAAATTAATGGAAGATCTTATTAACGTTGTAAGCTGATGGATTATTAAGAGTAATTTTTTAATTAAATCATTATGTCATTTATGGCATGCAATGCAAGAAGAGATTGCTTTAACAAAACCTCATCCTGTCTCACATGCTTTTTTTTTTAAATAATAGGTTTATTGAGATATAATTCACCCACCATAAAATTCATCCTTTTAAATTGTACGGTTCCAAGGTTTTCAGCATGTTCAGATTTGCACACCTGTCACTATTTTCAGAACATTTTCATTACTCTCAGACAAAACCCTATGCCTTTTCATAGATAGCTACTATTTTCTCCTCTCCCCTGGCTCTGGCAAACACTAACCTACTTTCTATCTCTATGGATTTGCCTATTTTAAACATTTCATATAACTGGAATAATACAACATGTGACTGTTGCTTCTGGCTTCTTTCACTTTACTTTTACACTTTTCAAGGTTTATCCATGTGGTAGCATGCATCAATACTTCCTTTTTTATGGATAAATAATATTCTATCATGTATATATACCACATTCATTAGTTGATGGACATTTGGGTTATATCATCTTTTTTAGCTGTTATGTACAATGGTGCTATGAATATTCATGTACAATTCATTATTCACAGATTCTGTACTTACAGATTTGCCTTTTGCTCATATTTATTTATAACCTCAAAACTAATACTTATAAATGTAGCACTTTTTTTGTTGTTGTGACAGTCTTATTATGTCGCCCTTGGTAGAGTGCCTTGGCGTTACAGCTCACAACAACCTCACTCTTGGGCTTAAGTGATTCTTTTGCCCCAGCCTCCCAAGTACCTGGGTTTACAGGTGCCCACTACAGCGCCCAACTATTTTTTTGTCGCAGGAGTCATTATTTTTTGTGTCAGTTCCATAGGCATAGCTTCTAAGGGCCCCTGAACAGAGATGCCCAATTATAAGAAATCACCACATTTGGGGAGGGCCAAAGCTGTTCATTATATTTTTGTAGAGTAGATTTTTTTTCTTCATTTATTATACTACCTTTCCACCATCTGTCTCATTTTCCTATTGCCCACTTTCTTCATGACCAATTTATTGGACTGACTCTAGAAGGTTTAAGCCTTACATAGGAAGTTGATGAGCCTACAAGTGGGTTAAAGCTCAGTGTTTTTTAACAAGCTGATATTTTCATGTGAACTATTGCTTTATAATACATCATCTGTTTACTTCTTTGGTAGCATGACTTTATACTTAAAAGATTGTACTAACATTACGTCAAAATGAGTAATATCTAGAAATAGTTTTATGCTTCTGTTTGTAGTGAAGATTACATTTATAATGAATGAATAAGCATATTCTCTTTTTTAATTGCTGCCATATATTAATCACCCACTATTTAAAATACCAGGCATGTTGTTTGGTTCTGTTTATATATGTTATCTCAGTTTATCTTCAAAGAAACCCTACAAAAAATATATTATCTACATTTTGCAGTTGAGGATATTGAGGATTAGAGAAATTAAAGAACTTTTAGATTGATGAACAGGCAATGGTAGAGCAAGTAAATCCAAGTTAGTCTGTCTTTTGGACCAAAGCCCATATTTCCTCACATCATAGGCTGTTGGCCCTCATTCTTTATATCCTCATGCCCAGGTATTCTTGGCTTCATATATCTCACACCCCCAAACAGAAAAACGGTGTGTGTGAGAAGTAAAGGCAAAGATTTTAATTTCTCTGTTTTTTTCCCACATCTTTACTCTGACCATCTAAAACAGTGGTTCTCAAACTTCCTAATGCTGCAATGCATTTTCATTGTTACAAAGAGGTTGCAACGCACAGGTTGAGAACCGCTGATCTAGAACTATGCCTACCACAATGTAGGTATTTAGTAAATACTTACTGAGTGAATGAATGCCATAAGGGTTTTGTGAACTTACTGAGGATTCTAGGGATGGTGCATTAAAGGAACAGAGTGATGGTTGATAAACAAAGAGAGGAAAATTTTTGCTTTTTGCAAAGATTACATCTATAAAAGGTAAATAGGCTGACTAATACTTTCATGGTCAGGACTCCAAAGCTGGGCTATAAAAACATGTTTCTGGGGAGGGAGACAAGATGGCGGACTGAAGCTGGCTTTCCACAGAGGCTCCCATCCAGAAAGAGAGTTAAGGGACGAAAACTTAGCAAGTAACCTGGTGGATTTGAGCTGCACCAGGAGAGAAGGTTGAAGAACGCACATCAACCCCACTGAGGTGAGGTGTGACCACAAGGATGCAAACAAAAGGTACAAAATCCATCACCAGGTGGACAGGAGTCTCCCCTCCCCCATGGGACAGGCTCAAGAGCCCGATAAACAAACGGGCAGAAATCAAAGGCCCTCCCACTACACTCCACGGGAGAGACCTTCTAAAAACTGGACCTACCTCCCCTACTAGGGTGCCATGGCATTCTCCTGCCAGGCATAAAACTGTATAAAGCTGTAAATATCCTTTGCCGGCAACCCTGAACTCCCATCATCCTCCTCCACTCAAACTGAGGTCTGGAGGCCTGTCCCCCAGGAGTTCAGATTCTTGGGTGATTTCTTGAGGGGTGTGGACAGTGCCTGAGCTGCGGCTGGTCAGTGCTGACTCTGAGGCACGGGAACGAGGAGAGGGTAGTCGGCTGAGGGGGAGTCACGCCAGGGCGGCACTTCCTTGAGGCATGGTGCAGCAGCCCTCCTTGGGCAGCAGTACAGCTAGGCATAAAACTGAGTGAAACTGTATCTTCCCCACTTGCAGCGCTGAGCTCCCAGCACTCTCTTCCACTCTCACTCTGGGGTCTGGGGCCCTGTCCCCCAGGAGTCCAGATTCTTGTGTGATTTCTCGTGGGGTGTGGACAGTGCCTGAGCTGCGCTGTCTTCTGCGGTGCGGAAGCGAGGAGAGGACGGTCGGCTAAAAGGGAACCGCTTCAGAGCGGCGGTTCCCTGAGACATGGAGCAGCGGTTGTCTTCTGGCAGTGGTGCGGCCAGGCATAAAACTGTGTGGAACTGTGTGTGCTCGCTACCTTCAGCTCTGGGCCCCCAGCACTCTCCTTCAAGAGCATAAACTGAGGCTGGTCAGTGCTGACTCTGGGGCGCAGGACAAAGGAGACAAGGGTCAGCTGGGTGCCCACACCAGAGCAGCTGTTCCCGGAGGCGGACCAACAGCCGTTTTTTTTTTAACAGCAAAATGGCTCACTCCTGGATATTCTGAAACCACACCCCCTGTCTCCCTGGGCAACCAGAGGAGGCCACCCATGAGTAAAGGATTTGCCTGACACTGCTCAGAAATCTCGGAAGCTTCCAGGGCAGGGCCGACTCAGAGAGGTAACCAAATACAAACCTCCAGCAGCAAAGACAGGACAGGATGTCTGAACTCAGAACAGCTTCTCTTTTGCTGGCGATTTTAGCAGGAACAGAGACAGAATCCCGCAAAGTTGTCCTGTTCTATTCTGTTAGTAACATCAATCAGGGGCAGGGCTAAGCCTGAGTGAACACCCCCCTTCCTGCCGACCTTCATCAAGCACCCAAGGATGTCAGGCCTCACCTCCTCCTGCTAGATAGCGGCAGACTGCAGAGGCCTGGCAGATTTCCTTGCGATTCAGGCAGGCTCAAACTGCTCGAGTATCTGTTCACTACAGGCAACTGGGTCAGCCACCTGCAGAGATATCAGTGACTGGGTCCGACAGAGGGGCAAAGTGGGGAAGGAGGCATCAACCTTCCCAGACTGATCTATTTGCTAGGTGGCTCCTCCTGACTCCACGCAGCACTGGAGTAAGCCATATCAGAGTAGTCACCAGACCCCTGTGATCCAGTTCCCAGAGAACCCATGAACTCTCCCACCAGAGACAGGTGCTGATTGAGACAATTGATTTGGACCTTTTGAACTGAACCAATAGACTGAGGACTTTTCAGGCAGTGCCCTGGGTGTGCAGTTGTAGGAAGGTTTGATTTTCCTTTTCCAATTGGTGACAGAGGTGGGTGGGCGTGGTGACTTAATTGCTGGTTTTTCCCCATAGCTGAGACTTCATCCCTAGAGTAAATGTTACACTAGGGTTGAACAGAAACCAGCTGAAAACAAGACAGAACCACTTAGCCCCACCACACCAGATAGGGCCCCAGTTTCTCAAGCCACAACACTGTACGGGCCCTCAACAAAGCCCCACAGGAAAAATGAAAGGGAGTAAAACAACCATGGGGCGGAATCAGTGGAAAAACTCTGGTGACATGAATAACCAGAATAGATCAAATTCCCTCCTCCCCCCAAGGAAAGATATGGCAGATGGAATTGAAGATCCCATTCATAAACAACTGGCTGAGATGTCAGAAATTGAATTCAGAATTTGGATTGCAGACAACATTAATAAAGTGGAATTAGGAATTTGAGGAGAAATTCAAAAGTTGTCTCAAGAATTTAACGAATTTAAAGACAAAACCACCAAAGACTTGGACACACTGAAGCAAGAATTTGCAGCCCTCAAAGATCTGAAAAATACAGTAGAATCCCTCAGTAACAGAGTGGAGCAAGCAGAAGAAAGAATTTCTGACATTGAAGATAAAGCCTTTGAACACTCCCAAACTCTCAAAGAGGAAGAGAAATGGAGAACAAAAATGCATCATTCTCTCAGAGAGCTCTGGGATGATTTGAAGAAGGCCAATATACGAATAATTTGAATTCCTGAAACCAATGAAGTGGCCTTGCTAGGTACAGAGGCCCTTCTGCATAAAATTATGAAAGAAAAATTTTCAGACATGTCTAGAGATTCTGAAATTCAGATAGCAGACAGCTTCAGAACCCCAGCACGACTCAGCCTGAATAAGACATCCCCCAGGCATATTATAATTAACTTCACTAAAGTTAATATGAAGGAGAAAATTCTGAAAGCAGCCAGACGTAAGAAATCCATTACCTACAAAGGGAAGAATTTTAGAAGGACTGCAGATCTCTCTGCTGAAACTTTTCAAGCCAGAAGCAGGTGGTCTGTCTCATAAAAAAAAAAAAAAAAAGTGTCCTTTCTCATAGCTGGTGTGGAATATTTTTTTTGCTTTCAGCATCCTGCCTGAGGTACCCTAGGTTTCAGCATATGGTTTAATTCTTTCACCTTTTTTTCTATTCCATATCAATTCATACTG
>CAUYPK010080806.1:0-19781 GCA_963574355.1 Loris lydekkerianus
ATATCTCAAAGTAGTTTTGATTTGCATTTCTCTGATGATTAAGGATGATGAACAGTTTTTTCTGTCTTCTTTAAGGAAATTTCTCTTTAAGTCCTTTGCCCACCCTGAGATGGACTCACTTGTTCTTTTCTTGCTATACGCTTGAGTTATCTGTGAATTATGGTTATTAAACCTTTATCAGAGGTATAACCTGAAAATATTTTCTCCCATTCTGAAGACTGTCTGCTTGCTAATACTTACCATGCTCTTGGCTGTGCAGAAGCTTTTTAGCTTGATCAGGTCCCAATAATGTATCTTTGGTACTGCTTCAATTGCCTGGAGAGTCCTCCTCATAAAATATTCACCCAGGCCAATTCTTTCAAGAGTTTTCCCAGCACTTTCTTCAAGTATTTTTATAGTTTCATGTCTTAAGTTTAAATCTTTTGTCCAGTGAGGGTCTATCTTAGTTAATAGTGAAAGGTGTGGGTCCAGCTTCAGTTTTCTACAGGTCACCAGCCAGTTCACCCAGCACCATTTGTTAAATAGGGAATCTTTTCCCCACTGAGTGTTTTTAATTGGCTTTTCAAAGATCAAATAATGGTAAGTAGCTGGGTTCGTCTCTTGGTTCTCTGTTCTGTTCCAGACATCCACTTCTCTGTTTTTGTGCCAGTATCATGCTGTTTTGATCACTATCGATTTATAGTACAGTCTGAGGTCTGGTAGCGTGATTCCTCATACTTTGTTTTTATTTCTTAGAAATTTCTTGGCTATTCAAGGTTTTTTATGATTACATGTAAAATGAATTATTACATTTTTAAGATCTTTAAAATATGAGAATGCAGCTTTGATAGGAATTGCATTAAAATTATATATTGCTTTGAGTAGTATAGACATTTTAACAATGATGTTTCTTCCCAGCCCTGAGTATGGTATGTTTTTCCATTCATGAACATCTTCAGCTATTTGTTTTCTTAAAGTTTCATAGTTCTCTTTATAGAGATCTTTCGCATCCTTTGTTAGGTATAGTCCAAAATATTTTATCTTCTTTGGCACTGCTGTGAGTGGAATAGAGTCCTTGACTGTTTTTCAGCTTGACTATTGTTGGTACATATAAAGGCTACAAATTTATGGGTGTTGATTTTGTAGCCTGAGACATTGCTGTATTCCTTGATCACTTCTAAAAGTTTTGTAGTAGAATCCCTAGTGTTTTCCAGATATACGATCATATCATCTGTAAAGAGTGAAAGTTTGATCTCTTCTGACCCTATGTGGATACCCTTGATCACCTTTTCTTCCCTAATTGCAATGGCTAAAGCTTCCATTACAATGTTAAAGAGCAATGGAGACAATGGATAACCTTGTCTAGTTCCTGATCTAAGTGGAAATGATTTCAATCTAACTCCATTCAGTATGATATTGGCTGTGGGTTTGCTATAAATGGCCTCTATGAGTTTAAGAAATGTCCCTTCTATACCAATTTTCTTAAGTGTTCTGATCATGAAGGGATGCTGGATATTATCCAAAGCTTTTTTTACATCAATTGAGGGAATCATATAGTCTTTATTTTTTAGTTTATGTGCTGAATTACATTTGTAGATTTAAATATATTGAACCAGCTTTGAGACCCTGGGATAAAGCCAACTTGGTCATGGTGTATAATTTGTTTTATGTGTTGTTGGATTCTGTTCATTAGGACCTTATTGAGTATTTTTGCATCAATATTCATTAGTGATATTGGTCTATAATTTTCTTTTTCTTGTTGGGTCTTTCCCTGGTTTAGGGATCAAGGTGATGTTTGCTACTTAGAATGTGTTGGGTAGTATTCCTTCTTTTTCTATGTTTTGGAAGAGGGTTTAATAATATAGTTACTAGTTCTTCTTTAAAGGTTTGTTAGAATTCTGGTGTGAAGCCATCTGGTCTTGGGCTTTTCTTTTTAGGGAGATTTTGTATAGTTGATGCTATTTCACAACTTCATATAGGCCTGTTCAACATTTCCACTTCATTCTGACTAAGTCTTGGTAGGTGACATGTTTCAAGCTTTGGTCAATTTCCTTCAGATTTTCATATTTCTGAGTGTAAAGTTTCTTGTAATAGTCATTAAGGATTTTTTGAATTTCTGAGGGGTCTGTTGTTATTTCATCTCTACCATTTCTGATTGATGAAATTGAAGATTTGACTCTTTTTTTCCTGGTTAGGTTGCCCAAAGGTTTATCTATTTTATTGATCTTTTCAAAAAACCAACTGTTGGATGTATTGATCTGTTGTATAATTCTTTTTTTTTTTTTCAATTTCATTTAATTCTGCTCTGATTTTTGTTATTTCTTTTCTTCTCCTGGGTTTGGGGTTGGAATGTTCTTCCTTTTCCAGTTGCTTGAGATGTCCCATTAAGTTATTAACTTCCTCTCTTTCTGTTCTCTTGAGGAAGGGTTGCAGTGCTATAAATTTCCCACTTGGGACTGCCTTTGCAGAATCCAGAGGTTCTGATAATTCATGTCTTCATTGTCATTTTGTTCTAAGAATTTGGTAATTTCCTTATTAATCTCATCTATAATCCATCTATCCTTCAGGGTAAGGTTATTTAGCTTCCTTGTTTTTGTATGGGTATATAGATTTCTGTTGTTATTGAGTTCAACTTTTATTCCACAATTGTCTGAGAAGATGCAAGGAATAATTTCTATTTTTTTTTTAATTTGTGAGTTTAGATTTGTGGCCTAGGATGTGGTTAATTTTGGAGTATGCTCCGTGGGCTGATGAGAAGAATGCATATTCAGTTTTGTTGGGATAAAATGTTCTGTAGATGTCTGTTAATGGTTAAGTTTAAATGGTTAAGTTTAAATGGTTAAATGGTTAAGATGTTGAATGGTTAAGTTTAAATCTAAAATTTCTTTGCTTAGCTTCTTTTTGGAGGATCTATCCAGCACTCCTAAAGGGGTGTTAAAATCTCAAACTAGTATGTAACTAGAGGAAATCAAGTTGCTCATGTCTGTTAGAGTTTCTCTTATAAATTAAGGTGCATTTTGGTTGGGTGCATAAATATTAATAACTAAAATCTCATCATATTGAGTATTACCTTTAACACATATGAAGTGTCCATTCTTATCCTTCCTTATTTTGGTTGGTTTAAAGTGTTTTGTATCTGTGAATAGGACTGCAATGCCTGCTTTTTTCTGCTTTCCATTTGCCTGGAATATAGATGACCATCCCTTCACCTTGAGTCTATATTTATCTTTTAAGGTAAGATGAGATTCTTGTATGCAGCAGATATCTGGCTTGAGCTTTTTTGTATCCAGTCAGCCAACCTGTGCCTCTTTAGAGGACAATTTAAACCATTCACATTAATTGAGAATATTGACAAGCCTTTTGAGAGTCTGGGGGACTTTTTTAATTCTTTTGTGACTATGGAAGTTGGAATTTAATCAAAAGTTTGTGGGTGAGTTTACTTTTATGGTAGAGGATTATGCTGGTCTTTGTGGAGGATAGGTCTGAGAATATCCTGGAGAGCTGGTTTAGTTATGGCAAATATCTTCGATGTGAATGTCATTAAAGTATTTAATTTCTCCATCATAAATGAAACTCAGTTTAGCTGGGTACAGGATCCTGGGTTGAAAGTTATTTTGTTTTAGGAGATTAAAAGTCGATGACCATCCTCTTCTAGCTTGAAATGTTTCAACAGAGAGATCTGCAGTTATTGTAACATTCTTACCCTTGTAGGTTATGGTTTTCTTTCATCTGGCTGCTTTCAGAATTTTCTCCTTCATATTAACTTTAGTGAAACTGATTATGATGTGTCTGGGGAATGTCTTATTCGGGTTGAGTCGTGTTAGAGTTCTGAAACTGTCTGCTATCTGAATTTCAGAATCTATTGGCATATCTGGAAAGTTCTCTTTCATAATCTTATGAAGAAGAGACTCTGTGCCTTGTGAAGCCACTTTGTCACTTTCGGGGATCCCTATTAGATGAATATTGGTTTTCTTCAAATTATCCCAGAGCTGTCTTAGAGAGTGATCTGTTTTTGCCCTCCATTTCTCTTCCTCTTTGAGAGTTTGGGAGCATTCAAAAGCTTTGTATTCAATGTCCGACACCTTTCTTCTGCTTGCTCCATTTTGTTACTGAGGGATTTAATGTGTTTCTCAAATCTTTGAGGGCTACAACTTCTTGTCTCAATGTGTCAACATCTTTGGTCATTTGGTCTTTGAATTCGTTGAATTTTGAGACATCTTTTGTATTACTGCTTGGAATTCTAATTCGATCTTATTTGCTATCCAGATTCTGAATTTGATTTCTGACATCTCAGCTATTTGTGCATAGGATCTTGTGCTGTGTCTGCCTTATTGTGCTATTGTGCCTTATTGTTCCTTGGAGAAGTTTATGCTTTTTTTTTTTTTTTTTTTAACTCCTGTCCTACGATGTCTATCCCTGACACAGAGTAGGTGTTCCATAAATAGGTATTGAATGAATGAATATCCCACAGAACCAGCAATGTTTCGTGGAATATATTCAGGGATTTTTGGTTCTTAAAACACCAAAACAACTGACAGATTTCAGTAATTCAAACAACTAAAGTTAAACAAACAGGAAAAATAATTATAAAACCTATTGGGTTGATAAAACCATTCCAGAAAGGATGTTTTGCCAAATTTTTTACTACCTGAGATTCATAACTATTCTGCAAAAAACAGTTTTAATCTCTTTCTTCTGAAATATATGAGGTTCTAACTCCTTAGAGGAGTTGTTTTACTACCTGTTTTTATAGCTCAGACTTTTTGTGCTCACAAAACCAACCTAAAATTCTATAAATTATAACCTGGCTTGATTTGCACTGGAGAATATTCAAAAATTCCATGACTTTCCATGAGGAAAAATGCAAAGTACTTTTCTGGCAACCAAAATCTACTAAATGGGTAAAATGCTGAATTTTGTTGCTTTGCAATTCCAGAAGTCTCACCTCAAGAAATTGGTGGATTAATTTCATAATATTTGGATTGTAAGTCTAATTAATGTATTGTGGCCTCACAGCTCTTACATTATAACTTTTTTGAGAAAAAAAGCTCTTACATTATAACTTTTTTTTGAGAAACTTTTTTGAGAAAAAAGTTATAATGTAAGAAATAATGATATGTTTCCTTGACTATGTCATACAAAAATGGAGTGTTATTCACAACCATAATTGACATAATAGAAAACCATTGCCTTAACTTCAAGAGTCACTCACTATCATTAAAAAATTATCTCCTTAAAAGACAAACAAGCAAACATTGAATGTTACTACTAAATCCCACAGAAAGCTCTAATTGTTAGCTGCCACTAACAAAGAAAAATTATTACCATCATGCTCTTCTTGCTTGAAAACCATTTAGAAGTTGCTTTTTCAAAGACAAGCTTAGAAAATTTTGATAAAGTAGCTCATTTTTCATAATTATGTGAGCAGTACATAATGAGCAGGAAAGAGGAAAAGCTTTTATGTGGGAAAATGTCATCATCAGCAGAAGTCTAGGTGGAGATTGGTGTCTTAGATGGACTTGAATCCAAATAAGTCTAAGGAACAGGAGAATAAAAGAGATTAAGAGGAAACTGGATAAAGCAACAGGACACTAATTTAAAAGTTTAAGCCAAGTCACAGAGAAATACTATGAAATTCCAATGGCTTACTGTGGGCTGGACCCACTCTAAGAACTATTTATACTTTAATTCTCATGAAAGAAAATAAAAAACCCATTCTACAGATGAGAAATTGGAGGCACAGATAGGGTGAGTAACTTGTCATGGGTGGGTCTCAGTTTACATTTTTAATCCAGGCATTCTGGTTCAGAGTACAGGCCAAATGTACTGCACAAAATACTAATGTAGGTCAACTGGCCACATGCAGAAATTTGTAAAAATCTGTCAGTAAAAGCTGGTTTTACAACACTAAAATTGAAAACCTAGGGATGGTGAAGGAGCATTCTAAGACAGTTCAGTGAGGAAGAGAATTTTGTGAAGATTTCTCTGGAAAAATCTGTTTTGAGCTTCAACTCTCCTTCCCTCAATTGAGAGTGGTGGGTGGGTCCAACCACCACAGGACAAGTCTAGTGTTGGAAAGAGGGCTGCGGAAAGGATCTGACAAGAACACTCAGAGATATTAGGAACACAGTGGACTGAGCAGTGACCTCTATCTCTGTAAATCTGGAAGTCAACAGAGACAGAAATCTGGAGTTACTTTGATGGTGGAGCTAAGGCTAGTTTCTGTAACTTCCTGGAAGTGAATAAACTATCCCTTTAAAGTGAGCCAAAGCACATGTGATTGTGATTTTTTTTTCCTGTGAAATATGATGGAAAGAGAATTGACCTGGAAAATAGAGATATTTGTATTTTTCTTTTGTTCACACTGTTTTCCTAGTTCCTAAAATAGTGCCTATCCTAGTATTCAGAAGAGATGTTCAATAAATATTTAGTGAGTGAATGAATGAACAAAGGAAGGAGTGACCAGCCAAAGGAAGATGGGGTGTGTCGTAGGACATGTGGATGGAGGTTCAATAAGGTAGAATCCAAAAATACCCACTACATCTCCTGTAGGAAAAGACGGCTTTCATACATCTTCCACTCAGAAGGTTCCTTGTACATGAAGACATCTGTGAGTGTCATGTTACCTCTTCCACTAATGCCACTCCCCATTTTACCCTGGTTGAGTTACTCCACTCCCACTCTTTTAAATTTCAGTTGTGAGATTCGAGAAAGAAGATGAATAGGAGATGACTTTTTTCCCCAACACTGTACCAGGCAGGCCTGGAGTGGAGTGTGGGAAGAGAACTCTGAATATCAGTTCAACTATGTTTACAGCCTTCTGACTCCAATTTCTGAATCAAGACTCATTGCACTTAAAGTGACTGTAGGACTGATGAAGAAATTGTGGGCTGTGCTAGTGGCATGTTGAAGCCTTGCAAGGGCTGACTGGGCACATCTCTTCCACCTCTGTAGGGTGATGTCACTCACACTGGTAGCTTGACGTCAGCCATGATGAGTGTATTTACACCATGGAAATGACCCAGCAGTGCAAATTAGCCACCCCACCCTCTTGGTCCTAAGCAAGAGCCATATCGTCAACATTCTACAGTGTTCCACTGACTATCTAAAGTTTATCTATGAAGAAAGAAAATATTATCAGAAAGTTTATGGAAGACAAAAACAAAGTGACATTTTGATGATGATTTCTTCTGTAATTTAAAGAAGTTATTTAAATTCTAAGCACATGGATATTGATTTCTTTTTTTTTTTTTTTTTTGGCGGGGGCCAGGTTTGAACCTGCCACCTCCAGTATATGGGGCTGGTGGCCTATACCTTTGAGCCACCGATGCCATCCAATATTGATATTTTAAATATAGACTTAAAGATTTATTGCTTTTCAAATAATATAATCTAAATGATACATATTCTTTGAAATTTATTTAAATCATGGATCAATTTTTGTAAATATTGTACATGTAGTTGAAAATAAAGTATGCTTTGTAATTGCTGTTTGCAAAATACATATACCATCTATGACTACAAAGTCAAATTTGTTAATTCTACTGTCTACTGATTTTTTACTGATTTTTTAAATCATCTCAATGTGTTGAGAGAGGTATTTATTATCTCATTATAGTGGTAGATTTGTACATGTCTATCTGCAATTCCTTCAAATTGGTACTTTTTTACATGAGCATACCTATTTAGAATTGTTACAGCTTCTTCATGAGTTAAAATTTTTATTAAAATGTAGAGATGCTGGCTCAGCACCTGTAGCTCAGCAGCTAGGGCCACAGCCACATACACCAAGCCTGGCAGGTTCGAACCTAGCCTGGGCCAGCTAAGCAACAATAACAAATGCAACAGAAAAATAACTGAGTATTATGATGGGTGCCTATAGTCCTAGCTACTTGGAAGGCTAAGGCTAGAGAATCACTTAAGCCCAAGAGTTTGAGGTTGCTGTGAGCTGTGACACCACAGCACTCTACCTAGAGCGACATAGTGAGACTCTGTCTCCAAAAAAAAAAAAGTGGAGATTCTATTGCTAATTTTTTTTTATATCTTAAACTCTATTTTCATATCTTAAAGTCTATTTTGTATATAGTTAACATAATAGCACATAACTTGTAAAAATCATTTGTCTAATAACTTTTCCATTATTTTATTTTCAACCTTATGTGTTCCTATATTTTAGGTTAGTCTAAAACTGAATGATCACAAAAATACCAGTAGAAATGAACAAAAGTGATGCTTTGTGGGAAATTTTTAGCCTTACATAAACATAAAAGAAAAGAAGAAGGTTTGAAAGTCAATTACCTAAGCATATAACTTAGAAATTAATAAAAGAACAGATGACACCCAAAGATTTTTTAATGAATGGAAAATAAGGCCAAAAATCGGTGAAATAGAAGACAGTTTTTAAAAGGTCAACAAAACCTTCACTTTCATTGAAAAGGCTAATTGAGAAAATTCTGGTAAGGGAGATAAATTTTGGTCTGGTGCAGGGGGAGGCAAAAAAGAAATAATGAAATAAAATTAGGAATAAAAAGGGTACATAAATATCTTTGACTAGTTCTCAGCCAAGGATGATTGGATCCTCTGAGGAAAAACTGACAATGTATGGAGAATTTTTTATCATCATTACTTAGCTGGGGTTACTGGCATCTAGGTGAATATAGGCCAGGGATGCTGTTAATCATCTGCAAACCAGGGGACAGCCCCACACAACAAAGAACTATCCAGATCAAAATGTCAATAGTGTCAATTTTCAGGAACCCTGCCATAGAGTAAAATAAAACCTAATATATATATATATTTTATATATATATATAAAATAAAATAAAAACCTAATTATATAAAATAAAACCTAATATATATATATACATATAATTGTGCATATACATACATATGTATATATATTATATACATATAAATGTGTGTATATATATACATATAATTTCACTAACAACTACAACTTTGAACACTTAAATTGGAAAAAACCTAGAAAAATATTAATATAACTTTATATTGACTCAAAAAGATATAAAAAGTCCAAATAATTCTAGTCTTTCGACAAATCACTAGGCTACAATAGTTTTATAGGTAAGTAAACTTATATTTCCAAGGCATTGATCTCCTACAAACTCTGTAAAGAATAGAAAGATGAAATATCCCAAATTCTTCTGGGGAGACAGTGACAGAGAGGAAAGTGAGACAAAGAAAAACAAGCCAATTTCTCTACTGATCCTAAGTACAAAATATCCTAAATAACATGATAATCTGTTCAACAATACATAAAAGTGACAGTATAGGATGAATAACTTGAATTATCTCCTAGAAAGCCCAAGATTATTTAGTGTTATAAAATCTAAAACTATAATGAACCTCATTAACAGATAAAAGCCATAGTACCTTTTTCATAGCCATGTCCTCAAAAAAATAGGTAAAATTGAAGCAAACCTAGGATAAAACCTTCAGCAAATTATAATAATAAAGAAGATCTAAAAATTATACTAATAAAGAATATCTAAAAATAGCAATATACCCTAAAAAACAAGCATCACCCTCACTTGAAGGAAAATAGAAAATAGATAAAAATTCTATTATCACCAGTTTTTTATTAGCATTTTATTGGAAAATTTAGCCAGAAAGTTAAAACAAGAAACAGAAATGAAGATCATAAGGATAAAAAATAAACTATTATTTTCAGGCAACATTATCGTTTATATAAGAAGACCAAAAGACTCCAGAGATAATTTATTAGAACCAATAAAAGAAGTTACCAAGGTGGTTATTCATTTTTATACAATAGGAATGATTTTTAAAAATCAATTAAAAAGAAGCTTTTCTTTAAAATGATGAGAACCAAAATAGTCAAACATATAGAATTAAATCTATCAAAAGGTATGAATAACATCTTGGGAAATTTATAGACTCCACTGAAAGACATTTAAAAAAATTAAAGAAAGAGATATACATGCTTATGAGAGGAAGGGTTGATTTTAATATTAATATGGAAGGAGAGTGCGTCCAAAATGTCTCAGGCACTTCTAAATATCCAGGCTCATTTTGAAGCTATACCAATTATGACTTGGTACTGAGATAGAAAAATTGATCAGTGTAATATAGAATTCAGAGACATACCCATATGTGAATATGTAAAACTTTGCTGTATAAAAAAGGTGGCATGCCAGATCATATGGGGAGAAGGGCTGTTCAACAAATGGCATTAGAATAAGGTTATCATAAGGAAACAGACAAAATCAAACCCCTTTTTACGCCATACTCCAGAATCAACTCCAAATGCCTCCAGACTTTGGACATCAATTGAAGATATGCAGAGCCTATAAGCCAGAAATTCTTCTCCTAAGCATATACCTAACAGAAACTGCACGTATGTACCAAGAAATCTATGCAAAAATGTTTACAGCATCTTTGTTGTGTAGCAGCAAAAACGTGGAAACAAATTGAAAAAACAATGCATAAATAAATTGTGATATGGTGGTATGCATGCATAACAAAATACTATGTAATAGTCAAGAGAAATGAACTATACTTAGACACAAAGATATGAATGGCTCGTTGCAATATAATTTTAAGTGCAGAAATGACACAAAAACTTACATAGATTATGATAACTTCTTTTTGCAAAGTTAAAAATGAATACAAAATTTTGGGCAGTTAAATATGATAGAAATGTACTACAGAGAAAACAGGATAATGCTAAGTACTACCCTTGGGATAGTGGTTGTCTTAGGGGATAGGAGAGAGAATGAGTTGGGAAAGAAGCAGACATGGAGATGGTTGCTGTTATCCGGGTTCTTGTCTATTTCTGGTGGTGTTTGATAGGGGCTCATCCTAGAGAGAGGGTTACAAATGATCTTGCATGGAGTAATAATGAGAGTGAAGGTCATAATTAATTCAATTCTACAAATCTGAGATCTAATTAAAAATAAGAACCCCGTGAGGGTGGTGCTACCACAAAATCTTAGTTATGATAAGGGGCCAGTGAGGCACAGAGACATCTAGTACTTGATAACAAACGGTGGAGCCCAGATTTTTAATCCAGGTGATCCCACCCAAGGCCAAAGCTCTTAATCACATGCTCCAAAAAAGATAGGACTTGGTTTCTGTTCATAGCAGCATTAGCATCAGGTCGAACATACACATCTAAAAAATAGAGAAATAAAATGGAAAGAATATGAACGGTGACAGCAACAGCCGACAAGAACTGTTAATGAACTTAAAAAGCCTTTGTGTCATAATTACTAGCCTCTAGGTACACACCAAGAAGAACAAAAAACCTATACGACTCACAAGAAAGGGAGAGATTGGAGATTTGAGAATTTGGAATGAGAAGGGTGACTCAGGAGAAGACATTGGGAACTAGGAACAGGACTGAGATTGATTCAACCACCCTTGAGAACAGAGATAGGAACAATCCTTAGAAAGCCTTGCTAGTTAATAAACAGGCTACCACTGCAGAACATAAAATATCCACTCTGGCTCATGCATACGACGCAAAGGTTAGCTGGAGTTAGCCTGTACACCAGCATTTAACTACGTTTATATAAAATGCTAGATTTCCTCTCCCTTAATACCAAATCCTAAAGGATTCTAGAGATTCATGTTTCCTCTAGTGCCTACATTATGAATTTCTGGACCCGCAAATTCTCAAATTCACTTACATCCTACATCTTGCGGCTGTTCTCTCGCGCCTATATCAACCCAGACACAACGCATATCTCCTTTAATATTACTACTCTCAAAACTGTCATGAGGCATTTTATATGCCACTTTAGCACAGCAACCAGTTAACATTAAACATTCCTGTTTAAAGGTCCTGTGGCTGTCACGCCACCAGGCGCTCTGCACTGACAGCCCGGCTCCGTAGGTTCTAGCCAACGACTAGGAACTCTCTTTCTCTAGCTTTTTCTTCACCACTCTTAATGATTTCTTCCTTGGCACAAATTCAACTGCATGTTAACGTCTTACGAAGCATATCTTAACTACTTCCTTTATTTAATAGCAGCACCCAAACTCTTTTGAAAGATCCCACCAAGCTTCCCTAAACAAAGACAATTACTTTGTCAAAGTAACTGTGCCATCTAGTACTTCTATACTGAATAACAAATAGTGGCTCCCAAGACCCTCTACAGCCTCCCTGGGTCCTCCACTGGGACCCTAGCCATCCTTCCCACAATCCTGGAGCTAAACAGATTAAATACAGTAGAGCAGAGAACTTTGATTTAGCCTTATCAATATTTTAAAAATATTTTAATATTCCTCCTATTATGTATGTCTGTAAACTACAATTATAAACACATAGGCTGATGATTGGTGAGAAGGATGAATAGTAGATAGGTAAATGGATAGATGTAATGGCATATGTTTTGACATCTTAACATTCTTCGCCCTTGCCTATAGTTGAAGACCCAGTCTTCTTTTGGAAATACTAATCTCTACTCTATTACTCACAGTCTTCCTAGGTAGTCCACCTAGAGGACTCTTTAAAAATCTCTTTAAAAATATCATACGTTGACAACATCAAACCTCATAGATCAGAATCAACAACATAATGCTAGTATACATTTGTTCCATTTGTTCTCAATTTTTAAAACCATTCATCTATTACCATACAGGTCTTTCCAAGGGACTAAGAAAAAACACATGACCCAAATTAAATAAATCAGGCTCTGATTCCTACTAATTAGAACTGTACATAATATACCTTTAAATTATATACTATAATTTATGTAATATAAATTTAGTATAATTGATACTAAAAATCACTGCTTGTTAATTTGAAATTCAAATCTAACTATGTGTCTTGTATTTTTATCTGCTAAATCTGGCAATTCTACCAGTAATTCAACTCATAGCTGCTTATCACAGACAGAAGGCTTATGGAGTTCAGCTGCTCCTCTGCTGTTTCCTAAAGCAATTCGTCCCTAAAGTTTTTACCTTCAAGATTCTCTAGCCGTACGTAGGTTCTGTACTGCCTTGGGTCTGGTTATCTTACTATCCCTCCAGCGATTTGACTATCTTTTGCCAACATTCTTCCAAGATACTTTTTTTTTCCTTTTTGCTGTCAGATATTAAGTGTTTTCTATAGCAAAGAACCGTAGGAAAAACTTTAGAGAGACACCTAATAATCTCACTCTGGGAAGAGCCAGGTTTTGTCTGGCCCAAAGAGCATCTTTAAAACTAAATTTATTTCCCCTAAAACCTAAGCTAAGAGTATTTACACAAAAGTCATTGTTCTGGATTTTTGGAAACCACAAATCCGGTGATATGTGGGTGCACTTTTGCTTGGCAACAGTTGGCTGGATTGCAAAAGTTGTTCACCTTAGCCTGAGCATGCACTTATTTATATTGTCTGCCAGCCCCTCTGTGTAATTTGTGGTATAGACAATACTTTCACGCTCCCTGATTTTTTGTTGCTTGTCTAGTTCAATTCAGTTAAATTCAATCGATGTTTTCTCAGCACTTAAAGTAGTGGGCTCTAAGAAAAATAAAATAAGGTGTATCTTTCTATTTTGCTTCACCCTTAAATATATGGTCATACACTAAAAATGAGGATGTAATACTTCTTTTATCCTAAGTTAGGAATACCACCACTAATTACCATTTATTAGATAACAACATTATTAGTTCATTTCACAGTGTGTGATTGTGCAAATGCAGAAGCACTTTCACACTGTAATTCACACCATGATCTATGTAAATGGTGCTGTACCCCTCACAGATGTACTTGTGTTTGTATCCAAACTGAGATCTCAGGCAAGATTTCTGGAGAAGGTAGTGCCTCACTGAGTTTTGAAAGATGAGGAAGAAAACAACCCCTGGCAGGCGAGTAGGTTGAACAAATGGAAAAAGTCATGAAACAACAGAAGGAGTGTAAATAAGTATAAGTCTTATTTTTACTATCAAGTACAGCAATTTCTGAGCCACAGCACCGTTTTAACCTCTGGTAATCATTGACTCCTGTTGACTAGACTTCAGCCCTGAGCTGATACCAGGATGTACTTACTGTTTGTTCTACCTGTCTTTTCCCATCCAACCTTGCAGTCACCCTCCAGAGAAGTGTGAACCTCCATCTTGAAGAAAAACATCCTAGTTCCATCTCTGGAGAGATGACTTTTCAGGTGACTGAAGCCCATAGTGAGTGCATTACCATTAAGAATTCTCCCTCATCTCCTTGGTCTACTTGACTCTGTATCTTCAAAATCATAGTTCCATAATTTGATATATAATAAATCCCTTTAAAAATATCAGACATTCATAGCATCAAGTCTCATAGATCAGAATCAAGAAGATTCTGTGTACATTTGTGTCCATTCTGTGTACATTTGTTCCATCTGTTCTCAATTCTTAGAACCATTCACCTATTAGCACACAGGTCTTAAAAGTTTCACAAAGAAGGAGCTTTGTCTTATTCACTACTATATCCGCAGAGCTGAGAATGATATTTGACTCAAGTCAGAGCTCAATGAATACCTATTTAGTTAAATAAGTGATAAGAAATTTTTCATAAGGCAAAAACATAGTATATTTTATGCTTTCACTTGCATAACTTTTAAAAATGCAACAAATTCCAATCATATTTATTAAGCAAATGAAATTAGTACAACTGAATGATTTAAATATAGACCATCAGCATTCCTTTTCTACGTTTAAAAGAAAATTTGAGGTTTAAATCATAGGGTTTATTTTAAAAGACAGTGAATGGTTATAGCAAAAATTATTTTCATCTTTTTGTATGATGTAGAGATCTAAGTAAATGATACAGCTAAGTGCTTCTCTTTAAGTGGTGAGATGTATCAAGGGGTAAGCTAGGAGTTATTTTGTTGTGTTGTAAGTTATTTCAAGGAGAGAGCTGAACAGACTTCTCAGCACTTTACTGGAAATTACCTACTCACTTAATTCCCTATTACCTATCTATTTATATTCAATCTTGGTCCGGAAAAAAGTAAGTGTAGCTTGCAAAGTTACATAAAGTAGATGTAGATAGTACAAACAAAAACAGGGTAAATGGAAGAAACAGAGGACGTAGAATGCAGGTAGGAATGACATTGCAATGCATACATAAGACCCATATGGCTACTGTTACTTGGTCACAATTTGGCCCTGAAAGGGCCAGTGCCTGTGGCTCAAGAAGTGGGGCGCCAGCCCTATATAACGGAGGTGGTGGGTTCAAACCCGACCCCAATCAAAAACTGCAAAATAAATAAATAAATAAATAAATACAGTTTGGCCCTGAGCATTCCACCAGGTTCACTAAAAAATGGAAACCTCACCAGTTACTTAATGCATAGCATCAATAACGTGGAAGCAGCGATTTGTCAGGACAAGTACAATAATTATTGCACTAAAATTTTTATTTTTTACCTCAGTATAGACTGATGATCACAGTAGAACACCATGTATTAAAAGCAATTCTACAAAGATGAAATACCTCCTGGTGACTCATCTTTTCTTATTTGCCTATTTGCCATGATCAGCATGAGTAGCTGAGAATTACAGCATACAGTAGCCAGAACAGTAACATGTACAGAATATTCCTACTTATTTTTGTTTCCAAATTACCTTTTCTTTTTCATTCAATGTGTTTCTAAATAACAAGTGCAGAATAGTCCCACGTCTTCAACAGCGTCTTTCAATAATGGACCCATCACTAATCTTGATTTGTACTACAAGCGCTTTTGTTTGTTGCCATATAAAAAGATTATGATCTTTTCCATTTAAAGACTCAAAAATATTCCACTGACTTTTTTCTATTCGTATAGTCTGTGGAGCTTAGTACTGCATTAAGCACAGCTTATGAGAAAGACATGTAAAGGTTCTATTGTTTAACAAAGTCATGATGACTAAGCAAATAATAATGCTTTTTAAAGGAAAATGCAAAATTTTAATTTTTGATGCATAATTGTTGCACCTTGTAAAAATAAGGTTAAAAAGAAAATAGCTTAGTTTTTAAACTAACCATAGGGAGGAGGGTGGAACAATTAGAGTCAATTTTAAGAAGCATTTGTTGTACAGTGGCTATATACTACGCACTGAAAGAAACACAGTAAGTAACCTGGCAACAATCCTGTGAAGTGGGAATTATCATTCTTCCTTTACAGATAAAGAAGCTGAGGTTCTATGCTGAGGTCAGAAAGCTTTTTCAGTAAAGGATAAGAGGATAAATATTTTAGATTTTGCAGGTCATTTGGTCCCTGTCACAACTGCTCAAGTCTACTGTTGTAATGGGAAAGCAACCATAGATAAATCTTAAATTAATGGTTTGAGCTGTGTCCCAATAAAACTATATTCATCCAACAGATGGCAGGTTCTTGGGCCATAGTTTGCATGCCTCTAGAAGTCATTAGTAACTTGGGTGAACTTACTCAGCTAATAAGGAAGGGAATCTGGATTCAAATCCAGATATTCTGCTTTGAAGACCAAAGTTCTTCAGCACCTATGTTGTTGAAACTATAAGGTGGTTTTGGTCTGGGTCTCGTTGTTCTTTGTACAAAGATCCAAATATTGAGACAATGAGGATTATGAAGGAAGAAAGGCATTTTTAATATGATAGATATCTTATGGTGAGAAATAGAGAAGCTGCCACAAATCTTCCTCTCCAACTAACAGAAATCATGGGCTTTTAAAGGAGGCGTCAAGTGCCTTGGGTCAGGTTATGGTGTAACTAACAAGGGAGTAGGTGCATTGGGGGCAGATTGTGACACATCAGGAAGTCTGCCCAGTGGCCTCAGATTCTTTGTCTTACAGAAAATTCAGCATTCCTGGGAAAGAACTCAAGAGTTTAAGTAGTTAGTTTAAGGGAGAGGATTATAAAGGGGTGAGGTGTGTGCAGATGTGCATGTGCGTGTCTGTGTGTGTGTGTGTGTGTGTATCTAGATACACATTTAAAAACAAGTAAAGTTATACATGTACCAGCATGCATAGAAAAGTATTTTAACATATTCAATCAATAATCTACTGGTATTTTATTTAAGTGTTGACAAATAAACTTTAACATATTTTTGTTTAATCCAAAGGTAGATTCTTTTCCTTTAACTAAACAAATCAACTCATTAATTGATCTATTTTACCCAGCCCAACATATATTTGTGAAAAAAACTTCTAAACGCTAAACCAAAATGAATAGGACACTAACTAAATAGGAACACAAACCCAAGTCCTATGGTAGTGTACATACGTCTCTGGGGGTATGTGCCTTAGGATAAAGCCACTCTGGATCTTTCCTAGCCCTCAGGGGGGGCCAGACCAGCCTTAGCAAGAGCAAGATCCCTTCTCTGCCTCCCAAAATGAGAAAAAATTAGCTGGGCATGGTGATGTGTCCCTGTAGTCTCAGCTACTTGGGAGGCCAAAGCAGGAGGATTGTTTGGACCCAGGATTTTGAGATTATAATTGCCCCAGAGAAAGCCCCTCCACCACAAAAGCCCCTCCTACTTTCTACAGGCCAAGATTAACCATGGCCTACCCCTACTGCCTCCTCCGGCCAGGGCAGTAACTCCTTATTGGCTATTCTACCCTCCCATTACCATTCTAAGACTTCCTCTAACCAAACCTATATAGCTCTCTCTTGCACGCGTGCTCTCTCTCTCTCCCCTCCTCTCTCTCCTCTCTCTCTGTTTCTCTTGTTCTGTCCTCTCTCTCTGCCCATCTCTCCCCCCCCCCTTTCCTATCTCCCTCTTCTCTCCCCTCTCTCTCTTCTTTTCTCTCCTCCTCGGTGCTACTCTGCAGCATCCCTTCCTCACCAATAAAATCCTTTTGTACAAGCCTTGGAGGTCTGTGAGATCTTTGTCGGTAGAGTGCCCCCCTTTCATCTGGTGTCAGAAACGGGATGAAATTGGGGAATGCTCCTAAGGGTAGCTTCCACCTCTTCCATGGGATTTTAGCTCCTGGGAGCTCCCTGTCCACTTCTCTCACTCCCGGTGCTCACCACCACATCGGCTTGTGTCCATTTGCTAAAGTGCTCTAACCAGCACTCAACACTGCCCCCATCCAGACTTGATAAGTACCCACATGGGAGTAAATTTTCCCTAATCGTGGGCTGGGTTGCTTACATTCCTGGTGATTCACCCATTTCTCAAAGCTTGAGTTCCCTATTCCCCTTGACCTCGCATGGCTTAGCACAGAGCTTCCATGCCTTCCCACGAAAATTCCTAGTGCCAGGTCTCAAGCTCTCCACGGCCTCAAGGGCCTGACACTGCTTTAGTGCATGATGAGACTGGCCTAGACTGTATTCTCATTTTCTTGGCCAGCAACAATGTAACGAAGACGTGTGCTCTTTGTCCTGGTCTCCAGTGATTCTACTCACGCTTTATTTCTGCAATGAATTGCCATGAGTACAAGCCATTCTAGCCCACCTAATTCCCCCTGGGGTGTTTCTTATACCACCTAGTAGAATTAAGAAACTCTCTACCCAGGTTTAACCACTTTATTTGATTTTTCTTTAATTCAAAACTTATATAACTATTATAAGTGCCTTGACAAATGGAGCAAGGTCCTCTATGTTCAGAACTTCTTATATCTTAAAACCAAGCCTAATTTATGTTTGGATAATTCCAAAATTCTCGTAACAAAGGACTCTCCTACTCTCTATCTCCCTAAACCAAACCTCTTCGAGCCAGCAAATAAACCTCCGCCATGCAGAGGAGCAGCCACCGGTTCCTAAACGAGAGTAATTTTTGTTCCAGCCCGCCATATTCAACTCCTCCCTCAACCACACAGTTGCCTCCACCCTCTGTCCCTCCTACTTCCCCATCAACCAATCTGAGCTTGTCTCCTAACTCCTAGCACTCAGTTCTTCCATATGGTTTCTCAGTCCACTTAGACTGCTCCAAGAAACCCTTCTGGACTTCTTTACTACTTTCTCCCTCCAGCTCCTCCATATAATAATCCTATGGTACTGCCATATAACAATGTATTACTATATCCTAGAATATAATAGCATGTGCTTTTAGTATTTTTAGTAAAAACCTAGCATAATGTTTTTAGTATTTTAACCAATACCCTAATCTCTGACAAGTGCAAACAAGTGTGGGAGAGCGAAAGAGGCAGCAAATCAATTTCATATATCAAACAATAAGCATACTACAGGTGACACTACAGTCCCTAACTCCCAGCCAAATTGGAATTATAATAATACTAAGAAAAAATAGAAACATTTTTATTATCTACATTCTTTGTGGACTTAGAGCTTCCACCAAAAAGGCTATCAATTATAATAAATTACAGGAAATCATACAAGATAAATCAAAAAATACTTCAGCTTTCCTCCAATGCCTTACCAACGCTTTTATTAAATATACTTAAATCCTGAAACAATAGATGGGAAAAATGTTCTCATAACTTATTCCTTTAACCAAAATTACCCCGACATCAAACTTAAGCTAAAGCGCTTGGAGCACAGACCCCTGATACCCCAGGCTGTAATTTTAAACACACCCTTTAAAGTTTACATGGAATGAGATGATATTTTCCGAAGGAAAAATAAAAAATCTCAAACCCCAAATTATTAAATACTAGCTCAAAACATTACAGTATCTCTAAGGCCATCATTCCTAACCTACCTAAGTAATCAGGGGCAAAAGACGGCTTCATGACTCAACCACTTGAATCATACTACAAATATGATGGAGAAGGCCACTGGGTAATACGTTGCCCCAATCCCAAACCTCTGCCACGGCCATTTCCTCTCTGCAAAAAAAAAAAAAAAAAAAAAAAAATGGGGTCCCTGGATGGCTGTCTGCCCCTGGTCTCAGAGTGGAAATGGGGCCAGCCAACCAAAAGCACCAACAACCAGACTA
>CAUYPK010080808.1:0-15236 GCA_963574355.1 Loris lydekkerianus
AGGGACTCAACTTCAAAACTCTTAGAAGTGATCAAGGAATACAGCAGCGTCTCAGGATACAAAACCAATATATACAAGTCAGTAGCTTTTCTATACGCCAACAACAGTCAAACTGAAAAAACAATCAAGGACACTATTCCTTTTACAACAGAGCCAAAGAAGATGAAATATTTGGGAATTTACCTAACAAAGGACGTGAAAGATCTCTATAAAGAGAACTATGAAACTCTAAGAAAAGAAATAGCTGAAAATGTTAACAAATGGAAAAACATACCATACTCATGGCTGGGAAGAATCAGCATTGTTAAAATGTCCATACTACCCAAAGCAATTTACAGATTTCATGCAATCCCTATTAAAGCACCATTGTCATACTTTAAAGAACTTGAAAAAATAGTACTTCATTTTATATAGAATCAGAAAAAACCTCAAATAGCAAATACATGACTCAGAACAAATCAGGAGGTATCACATTACCAGACTTCAGGATATACTATAAGTCTATAGTGATCAAAACAGCATGGTACTGGCACAAAAACAGCAGTAGATTTATGGAACAGAATAGAGAACCAAGAGATGAACCTCGCTACTGATTGTCATTTGATCTATCAAAAATATTCAGTGGGGGGCAGCGCCTGTGGCTCAGTGAGCAGGGCGCGAGCCCCATATACCGATGGTGGTGGGTTCAAACCCAGCCCTGGCCAAACTGCAACAAC
The DNA here is from genome assembly GCA_963574355.1 of Loris lydekkerianus. Lineage (NCBI taxonomy): Eukaryota > Metazoa > Chordata > Mammalia > Primates > Lorisidae > Loris > Loris lydekkerianus. The sequence goes on from CAUYPK010080808.1 coordinate 717, forward strand.
AAAAAAAAATAGCCGGGCATTGTGGCAGGTGCCTGTAGTCCCAGCGAATTGGGAGGCTGAGGCAAGAGAATCGCTGAAACCCAGGAGTTGAAGGTTGCTGTGAGCTGTGATGTCATAGCACTCTACCAAGGGTGATAAAGTGAGATTCTGTCTTTAAAAAAAAAAAAAAAAAAAAAAAAAAAAATTCAGTGGTAGAAAGACTCCTTATTTAACAAATGGTGCTGGGTGAACTGGATGGCAACCTGTAGGAGACTGAAACTGGACCCCCACCTTTCACCATTAACAAAAATTGATTCTCACTGGATAAAAGATTTAAACTTAAGACATGAAACTATAAAGATACTAGAAGAGAGTGCAGGGAAAACACTTGAAGAAATCAGCCTGGGAGAATATTTTATGAGGAGGATCCCCCAGTGAATTGAAGCAACACCAAAAATCCATTACTGGGATTTGATCAAACTAAAACGCTTTTGCACAGCCAAGAGCACAGTAAGTAAAGCAAACAGACAACCTTCAGAATGGGAGAAGATTTTTGTAGGTTATGCTTCCAATAAAGGTCTGATAACTACACTCTACAGAGAACACAAACTAATCAATAAGAAAAGAATAAATAACCCTATTTCTATGTGGGCAAGAGACTTGAACAGAAACTTCTCTGATGAAGATAGGCACATGGCCTACAAACACATGAAAAAATGCTCATCATCCTCAATCATCAGAGAAAAGCAAATCAAAACTACTTTGAGATATCATTTAACTCCAGTAGGATTAGTCCACATCAGAAACTCCCAAATCTATCGACGTTGGCGAGGATGCAGAGAGAAGGGAACGCTTCTCTATACTACTGGTGGGAAGGCAAGCTAATATAACCTTTTTGGAAAGAAGTTTGGAAAACACTCAAGGAACTAAAAGTAGACCTACCATTCGATCCTGCAAATCCTCTACCAGGTATATACCTAGATGATCAAAAATTATTTTACAACAAAGACATTTACACCAGAATGTTTACTGCAGCCCAATTCATAATAGCCAAGACATGGAAACAGCCCAAGTGTCCATTGACCCATGAATGGATTAATAAATTGTAGAATATGTACACCATGGAATACTATGCAGCCATTAAAAAGGAGACTTCACATCTTTTATGTTTACCTGGATTGAGCTGGAACATATTCTTCTTAGTAAAGTATCTCAAGAATGGGAAAAAAGTATCCAATGTACTCAATACTACTATGAAATCAATATATAACCACCTACACACTCATATGAATGGCAAAACATAACTATAGTCCAGAAAGTAGAAGGGAAGAGGAGAGAGGGGAGGGGAAGGGGGATATGGGAGGAGGGAAGGTATGTGGGGGGCACTCACCTAATGTGCATGATGCAATGGTACATTTCAAAAAGAAATGAGTATAATTGTGATGGCTGTGTTACTTAGTTCAATGTAAGCATTTCACATTGTATATTAAAGCAGTCCGCGGAACCCCATAAATGCATCAACATACAAAGTTATGATTTAATAAAAAAACAATTATTAAAAAAAATATGACCCATTGACAATGCACCTAGTCTCTGAAGAACTCTGATGGGGGTATTTAAAAGTTATTACATCCATTCTCTAGCCTGTAGATCAAGGAGTAATTTTGACTTCCAAATCATATCACTTAAGATACAGATTTCATAAGGCGGTGATTCCTCTGATGGTTCTGGGTAAGGACAATTGAAAACCTTCTAGAAAGATTCACCATTTTAGATGACATTAAAAATACTCATAGGCCTGGGTGCTGTGGCTCACACTTATAATCTTAGCACTCTGGGAGGCCGAGGCGGGTGGACTGACCTGAGCTCACAGATTCGACACCAGCTTGAGCAAGAGTGAGACCCCATCTCTAAAAAAACAGCCAGGTATCATGGTGGGTGCCTGTAGTCCCAGCTACTTGGGGAGGCTGAGGCAAGAAAATTGCTTGCACCCAAAAGTTGGAGGTTGCTATGAGCTATGATGCTGCAGCACTCTACTGAGGGCGACAAAGTGAGACTCTGTCTCAAAAAAAAAAAAAAGAAAAAGAAAATTCATAGCATATACTCTGGTTTCTCTTCAGATCAAATAAATTTTTTTTTTTTTTTTTTTTTTAACTAAACAAAACAAAAAAAGAACATGCATAGGATGAGGTCAAAATACCAACAGTAACAAGAATTTAAAAGAAGTTGATTCCATTCCTCATGGATGACTTAAGGGGTTTTTGAGACTTCAGTGGGCCAGGTGCAGTGGCTCATACCTATAATCCTAGCACTCTGGGAGGCTAAAGCAGGTGGACTGCCTGAACTCAAGAGTTTGAGATCAGCTTGAGCAAAAGAAAGACCCCATTTCTACTAAAAATTAAAAAAAAAATTAGTGGGTATTGTGGCAGGTGCCTGTGGTCCCAGCTACTTGGGAGGCTGAGGCAAGAGGATTGCTTGAGCCCAAGAGTTTGAGGTTGCTGTGAGCTATGATGCCAGGGCAATGGAGTGAGACTCTGTCGCGCGCATGCAGGCGCGCACACATACACACACACACACACACACACACACACACACACACACACACAAAAAGAGACCAGAGGAGGAAGTAACTGCAGATGTGGGGGAAACAGCAAGAGAACTAGAATTAGAAGAGAAGCTTTAAGATGTAACTGAATTACTGCAATCTCCTAAGACAGACTTTGATGGATGAGCAGTTGCTTCTTATAGGTGAGTATAGAAAGTAGTTTCTTTTTTTTTTTTTTTTTTTGCAGTTTTTGGCTGGGTCTGGGTATGAACCCGCCACCCCCTGTATAGGCGCCGCCCAGAAAGTAGTTTCTTAAGATGAATCTACTTCTGGTAAAGGTGCAGCTAACGTTGTTGAAATGACAAAAAAGGATTTAGAATATTCCATAAACAGTTGGTCAGGCAGTGGCAGGGTAGAAGAGGACTGACTCTACTTTTGAAAGAAGTTCTACCTGTGGGTAAAGTGCTATCAAACATCACATGCTACAGAGAAATCATCATAAAAGAATCCAAGCAGCAAATTTACTGTTGACTTATTTTAGAAATTACCACAGCTGCCCCAACACTTTTCAGTCAGGAGCCATCAACATTAATTCAAGTCCCCATCTGCCACCAAAAAGACTATGACTTGCTGAAGGCTCAGGTGATTATTAGCATCTTTTTTCCCCTTTTATTCTTTCTTAAGCTTTGAAATAAAGAAAGCATCTTTTATCAATAAGAGTATTTTTAAATTAAGATATGTAGTTTAATTTTAAAAGACATGTCATTGCACACTTAATAAGGCTATAGTAAAGTATAAACATAACTTTTACATCACTGGGAAACCAAAAAATGTGTGTGACTTGCTTTACTGCAGTGGTCTGGAACCAACCTACAATATTTCCAAGGTATGTCTGTAATTACAAAGATTGCGGAGTATGTGTTGTGTCAGCTCTGGAATAGCAAGGGCCTTTTATAAACCATATTCTCTCTATACAAACTAGTGCAGTTCCAGGCTCTATTGGGAAAGTGCTATAAGATAGAAACAAGGTAAAAACATCACTGTAGGCTCAGTGCCTGTAGCTCAGTGGCTAGAGCGCCAGCCACATACACCAGGGCTGGCAGGTATGAACCCAGCCTAGGCCTGCCAAACAACAATGACAACTACAACAAGAAAAAATAGCCAGCCCACTGTGGTGGGTGCCTATAGTCAGCCCCAGCTACTTGGGAGGCTGAGGCAAGAGAATTGCTTGAGCCCAAGAGTTTGACGTTGCTGTGAGCTGTGACACGGCATTCTACCGAGAGCAACATAGTGAGACCCTGTCTCAAAAGAAAAAAAAAAAAAAGCATCACTGTAGCCTCTTCACTTAATACGTCTGTTGAACACCTACTACAGTATAAGCCAGACTCCTTGGGCTGCCTGACTGAAACCTAAGATGAGTGTGGGGTCTTTTAGTTTTCACCCCAGAGAGAAAGAGGCAGAGCCACACCATTAGAACACCATAATCACTGTACCTGAAAAACAGCTATTTCAAAGCTTAGTAAACTTCAACCCCCAATAGTATCAATAGGTACAGAGTTTCCATATGTGCTTCCATTTTTGGCAATGAAAAATAAGAATTTTACAATACAAACATAAAAGACTAGGATACTTACGTTTTGCCCATAATTTGACTGCTCTTAGGGTGAGTCTAAAGGTTTCTTTATTTGGCACTAAATGCAAAATTTCATCAGTAACTCTACAACCTGAAAAAGAGCATTCATTTTTCACTATGCAATAAAACCTAGTTAATTCAAATGCCCTCCTAACTTAATGTTAAAAAAATGGAAGATTATAAACATCAGTGTTTTTTCCCAAATGTATTTGAAATTTAGCACTTAAAGTATGAGTAACTTAGCTTTAAAAAAAATTAAACAATACACAGGTAATACAACTCAATATTAAAACAGAAATGGGTTTGAATATTTTTTCATTTACTTCAATATTTAATTTTATTAATCAAATGCCTTCAAGTTATAAAATTGTCATTATTCTTCAATGCAAATCTTTGGTACAAACACTGTGATTGACTGCTAAACTTTGGAAATATAGCAAAGTGCAATGATTAACTTAAACAAAAGACACTATAAACAAGTGGTTCTCAAAGTATAGTCAATGCACCCTAGAAATGTGAGGTCAAACCTATCTTTATAATAATACTAAGGCTTTTTTTTCCTTTTTCATTGTGTTAACATTTGTACTGATGATACAAAAGCAAGGGTGGATAAAACTGTCAGTATCTTGGCAGTGAATCAAGACAATGACAACAAACTATAGCAGCAGACAACATATCTTCACTGGAACAACTTATAGTTAAAGAAAGGGAAAAGAACATTTGAGATTGAGTTGAAAGCTGAACTACCTGCTTTTTTCAAGGAAAACCAGTATAACTTCAAGGAAGGATTGATAAGAGAAATTATGGTTATTCAGCTTTTATTAATAGCTATTTCCTAAAAAATGAACACAGCGATCTCCTTACTTCAAGAAAAACAAATGACAACATTTAATGCCAATAATACAATTTAGCCTTTCAAATTAAATTAGAATTTAGTACAACTTGTATCTGCTACTTTGAGCTTTCCAATACTTAAAAGACTTTTCTAGGCTAAGCAGTGGCTCACATTTATAATCCTAGCACTCTGGGAAGCCAAGGCAGGAGTACCACTTGAGCACAAGAGTTTGAGACAAGCCTGGCAATACAGCAAGAACCCATCTCTACAAAATATTTTTAAAAATGAGGTGGGCATAGTGGTGCACACCTGTAATCCCAGCTATGCCATACATTTGAGCTTACAGTAAGTTATGATCATTTGACTACACTCTAGTTGGGGCAACAAAGTGAGACCCTATCACCAAATGAATAAAAAATAAAAGACTTTTCTGATGATGTTGGTAGTGATATGAATGAATACGAATTTTGATATTTTATAATGAAATGTGTGTGAACATTTGGAAAATCCAAATAATCTTAGGACCCAAAATTTTCCAAATGACAATGGCATGACAGTACAACATCACACATAGGTAAAAGAACTATTTAAATAACAAAACAAACTAGTGGATTTTCATGTAACGGAGTACAAAAAGTTCACTGATATGGTTTTAGATTCCATACTCTAACCTTTAGGAAACTATTGATCTTTTTCAGCAATAAAAGAGAACTATAAACATGAATGACTCTCATACACATCCCACTAAGATAAAGTCAGATACAAAAGAGCACATACTATATGATTCCATTTATATGAAATGTCTAAAAAGGCAAAAATCTATAGAAAAGGCAAATCTATTGAGAGAGAAAGAAAATCAGTGGTTGCCTAGGAATGAAAGTCAGAAGGGGAAATGACCGCAAATGGGTATGAGGGATCTTTAGAGAGTGATGAAATGTTCTAAAATTAAACTGTACTGTACAACTCTGGAGAGTATAAAGACCACTGAATTGTACCCCTGAAGGATTAATTTTATGTTATGTAATTATACCTCAATAAAACTATTAAAATGAAAAAAAGAAATTGTGGTCACTAGTCAAGTTTGGGTATAGAATCAAAGAATAGCCGTGATGATCTGAAAAGGCTACTGAAACACTGCTCCCTGTTCCAACTACGTATCTGCAGGAGGCCACATTTTTTCCCTGTATGTTAACCAAAGCAAAATATAATAGACTGAGAATCTATTTATTTTCTATTAGGTAGAATATTAAAGAGATTTTAAAAATGCTTAAAAAGGGAGGGCATTCTTCACACACAAAACCTTAAATTATGATAATATTATTACTTCTAAATGAGTAAAATTTAAAAAAAATTTCTCAGTTTTTATGTCTATATTGGTAAATATTAACATATATAACCCACACAACACAAAAGCTCTGTGGTGTCCTCAATAAATCTTAAAAGGACAAATGGGTCCTGAGACCAGTTAAGTTTGAGAACCAATACTATAAACATAAACAACCCTTCAAGTAAACTTGTGATTTTTAGGATAACTAGATGTGATCACATAAAAATAAAATTGCATGATTTTCAAATGAGTTAATCTAATCCCTAAAAAAGTCCTGATAGTCAATTCTGTAGAAAGGTCTCTATTTTAGTCTAATTGTTTTTAAGTAGGTATCTTCAATTTCTTCTTAGAAGCTTACCATTTAAGCTGCGAATACACCTTATATCAAGGCTTCTCAGGCGAGAGTCATCCCTTAGATCTAAATTATCTGATATGGTTTGTATTGCCAGTCTTGCAAAGACTAGATCAATCTTTGGAAAGATAAAAAAAAAAAAAAAAAAAGAAAAAAAAAAGAAAAATATTACTTCTCCTCCTAATTCATCCTCCCCCACCCCACCTAAAAATGTAAGAAGTTCTAATTATTAGCTTGGGAAGCGCTACAAAAACTTCAAAAGTCCTATGTATAGGCAATTTCACATGGGAAAATCACTGCAAAGTTTTGTTAAGGTAATTAAAATCTCACATTAAGTAAAGTATTAATTTTAGCATATATGTCAAACATTTAAAAAATATCAAAACCTTATGAGTGAATTTCTGAAGATGGAAGATCCAACACACATTTACATTCACTCCCTCTTGAAACCTCACTAAAATACCATAAAAATTTTGTTTTATTTTTTGTTGAGTCATTTTAAAGGCAAAACACACTAAGACAAAGAAAACAAAAAGATGGTGGCACCTGTAGCTCAAGCAGCTAAGGCGCCAGCCACATGCACCAGAGCTGACGGTTCGAATCCGGCCCAGGCTTGCCAAACAATGACAGCTACAACCAAAAAATAGCTGGGTGTTGTGGTGGGCGCCTGTAGTCCCAGCTACTCGGGAGGCTAAGGCAAGGGAATCACTTAAGCCCAGGAGTTTGAGGTTGCTGTGAGCGTCACAGCACTCTACCCAAGGCAATAGCTTGAGGCTCTGTCTCAAAAAACAAAAAAACAAATAAAAAAAGAAAACAAAACAAAAAGAGACAACAGCAAAAGCTATGAAAGCTGGAAAGCAGACGGACAAGTGGTAATAGATCTACCAGACCTAAGCAAGCAGATAAAAATGCTGCATCTAAGAAATAAGGACAGGAGGCAGTAAATAAACACACAAATAAAAAGGAACATCTAAAGAATAAAAACTCTTCTCAGAAATTAAAAATATGAGGCTGGGTACAACGGCTCATGCCTATAGTATTAGCACTTTTGGAGGTTCAGCGCCAGCCTCAGCAAGAACAATACCCATTTCTATAAAAAAAAATTAGCTGGATGTAGTGGCATATGCCTGTAGTCCCAGCTATTCAGGGAGCTAAGGCAGAACTGAGCCCAGAAGTTTGAGGTTGCAGTGAGTTCTGCTGACACTGCTGCACTCTAGGCAGGATGAAAGAGCAAGACATGGTCTCAAAAAGAGAGAAAAAAAAAAAAAGAACTTAAAAATACCAGCTGGGCGAAGTAGCTCATGCCTGTAATCCCAGCACTTTGACAGGAGGAGGCAGGAGGATTGTTTGAGCCCAGGAGTTCCATACCAGCCTGAGCAACATAAGACTCCGTCTCTACAGAAAAAAATACAAAAATTAGCTGGTGTAGTGGCACAGGCCTTATAGTTCCAGCTACTTGGGAGGCTGAAGGAGGAGGATTGCTTGAACCCAGGAGTTAGAGGTTGCAGTGAGCTGCGATGACACTACTACACTCTATCCCAGGTGACAGAGAAAGACTATATCTTTAAACAAAAGATTAAAAATATGACAGCAAAAAAAAAAAAAAAAAAGACAGCAGACATGAAAAACAACAGAAAGTTCAGAAGGTGAGAAAACCTCAAAAAGCAGAACTATTAAAATATGGTTAATAAGTGGGAAGAGATTAGGGCGGCGCCTGTGGCTCAAAGGGGTAGGGCAATGGCCCCATATGCCGAAGGTGGCAGGTTCAAACCCAGTCTCGGCCAAAAACTGCAAAAAAATAAAATAAAATAAAATAAATAAGTGGGAAGACATAAAAAAAAAAAAAAAAAAAAAGGCAGTCCTGGAGGTCCAACATACAAATGTTAGAATTTCAGAAAGAAAAAACAAGGCAAGAAATCCAACAGAATTCAATAAAACTTACAGAACTGAACAAGAATTTACAAAATGAAAGCGAAATACTGAATGCCTAATACATTGGTTGAAAAGCTACATACCAGAATATTAATATACTTATAATGAATTATACAATTATGAAAAAAATCATATAAACTTCCAAAGAGACAAACTGGTCCATATATAAAGAATGGAGAACCAAAATGGCATTACACTTCACACTGCAGCACAGAAGTTAAGAGAGAATGAAGAAAGGCCTTCAAAATTCTTCTAAGAAAAATAATTTCCTACCTAAAATGTTATACTCAGCCAAATTATCAATTTAATGTTTAAGAATAAAATGAAGACATTTTTAAACATGCAAGATATTTTAAAAGGGCTCCTTCTCAAGAAGCTAGGATGAGCTTCACTAAAATGAGAATGAATCAAGAAAAAAGAAACTTTAGAGAGAAGCAAAATGAAACTCCAGGATGATAGTAATGGAATATGCCAGGGTGATAGTTGTACAACAGTCATGGAGAACAGGTTAGATTGAGAAGACTCAGTGAGGTGTTTTCCCAAGATTATAATGATATAATACCTGATAAATCTAAGCTTATTTAGGGGAGATTTAGAAAACTAGAAAAGACTAGGTAAGAGTTATAAGTCATAAGTATAAAAACCAAGCAAACAAAACCCAAACAATTATTCCTAAAAAAGCAAAATGTTACATAGTAAAGAATAGTAATCTAGTATACATATAATCCTTATCTCTGAATACAGTGTAAGAGATTATAGGAGTAAGGGTGTATACAAAAATCACAGGGGTAGAGATATAGGTTGGTTCATTTTTGTGGTAAGAAGTCAATAAAATAGTGAAGAGACAATTTAAAGACTAATTGTTTTTAAAAATATGCACCTACATTAAGATTGACTTCAAAGCAAAACATAAAAACCCTAGAGGTTAAATAAATAGTTTGACTGTGAAGTCAGAAAAATATTAAATACTTACTTCAATACCATCAAATTCAAATTTTATAACAGGTACAAAGGCATCTTCTACAGCCTACAAAGAGGAAAACAATTACAACACATAAATATAATCCTTTCTCTATTCTTCCTAACTGCCAATAATGTGAATATCTTTGGTCCTATTTGTATTTTAACTCAATAGAAAAAAGAGAAAATGTTCTGAGTCTTATGTTCCAGATAAGTACTTCTTCTTTGTACTCTATGTTAAGATAATACAAAATGGTTATCTAAGTTAACTAACACCGGTTAACTAACTTACTATCCTCTTAAAAATATTTCTAAGAAACTAGTAGGTAGAACTACTATCATCTGGGTACTTATTATTTCCTGACTCTAAATTAAAAACTGATTATTCAGAAAGAACACTAGTGCTAAGAATTGAAAATTGAAATCTCATGACTAATCTATAAAAATAACATTCAATATAGTTTGGATTAGTTTAGTAGAAATAATGTCCTCCTTAATCTCCCGACCTAACAAATTCTTAACCTTCTTGTCTGAAAAGTATTCCCAGATTCCTTTGAACTTGCACCCATCATTTGATATGCACCATTTATAAGTTATTACAGTAAGTGGTTTATGTAAATTGCCTCCTTAAGTCTTAGAAAAACCTTATGAAAAAAAGTTAACACATCGTCAGTTTATAGATGAGGAAACAGGTGCAGAGAGTTAGGTAATTTGCTTGATGTCTAGGTGCTAATATGTGGTAGATTCTAGATGCAAACCCAGATATGTTTAACTAATAAAACCCATGCTTTTAATCATTATGTGTTATTTTAACAAAATAAAGCAACTTTTTTTTTTTTTTGAGACAGTCTCACTCTGTTGTCCTGGGTAGAGTGCCATGGCATCATGACAGTTCACAGCAACCTTCAACTCTTGGGCTTGAGTAATTCTCTTGCCTTAGCCTCCGAAGTAGCTGGAACCACAGGCGTGTGCCACTATACCTAGCTAGTTTTCTATTTTTAGTAGAGACAGGGTCTTACTCTTGCTTAGGCTGGTCTTGAACTCCTGAGCTCAAGCAATCCATCTGCCTTAACCTCTAAGATTGCTAAAATTACAGGCATCAGCCACCATGCCCGGCCAAGATATACTAACTACTTAAGAGGTATTTCAATAATTTTATAGTAGCATACCAATTGGGGGGGGGAGGGAATCAGAAATGGTTTGTTTTCCTGTTTTTGACTCTCCTCATTAATTCAAGACTTTTAAACCCTAGCTTTTACTGTTATTTGTTACTAAACTAAGTTGAAAACATTAAATGTCGGAAGATACTTACTCTTAAGTTCCTAATTCCATCTTGATGTTTCAATTTTTCAAAAAAAGACTGAAAAAAATCAGATCTCTCCACATGTCTTGGAGCTACACAAAGTGCATCAATGTCAGCTCCTATAAATCAAAATACTTATCAAAAAGAGTATAGTATGTATTACATTTTTATATACAAGCTTACATACAGAAGTATGAAAGATGAGTACACGAAAATGTTAACAATTACTTCTGAATAGTGAGATAATAAGAATTCTATTCTCCTATATTTTCTAATTATGAACAATAAGGGTTTGTTATTGAAAGTTCTTTTTGCTAGAACACAGAAAAGCAATTACCTTTGGTGTGTACTCCAAGCCTATAGGATCCAAATGTGAAAATTTTACCACCAACAGTAGCCACAACAGAAGGTGGGAGATTCTAAAATAAAATTAAGCAAAAAACATTTAATTATTCAAGTTATTTAGCACAAAAATGACCTTAAAAATGCCTATTGCCCTTTATCACACAAATGAAATATAGTACTTTTGTCAGAGTTGGTACTTCAGGACATTTTTGCTTACAACTTGAAGAAATGAAGAGTATTCCAGAGAAAAGACAAAAGAAAATCATGTCAGAAAATCACACATCCTTATCTAATGTCCACTAAATATGCACACATCCTTATTTTAAGAAAAACATTTTTTTTTCAATATTTGACCCTACTTGTCCCCTCCAGTTGCCTGTCTTTGGTCTCATCATTCTCATCACCCCGCCAAGCCAGAACGGGGTCATTTTTCCTTATGATAGCTAATTTAACAACTTTAATTAACATTTCTTACATTATGCAATAATTAAAATGCTAGTTTTTGCCTGGGCTACATGGTAGCTCATTCCTGTAATCCTAGCACTCTGGGAGACTGAGGTAGGATGATCTGTGGAGCTTAGAAGTTTGAGACCAGCCTGAGCAATAAAGAGACTTCATCCCTACTAAAAATAGAAAAATTAGTGGGGTGTGGTGGCAGGCTCCTATAGTCCCAGGTACAGGAGGCAGGAGGATCACTTGAACCCAGGAGTTTGAGGTTGCTGTTAGCTAGGCTGACTCCATCACACTCTAGTCTGGGCAATAGCATGAGACTCTTTTCTCAAAAACAAACAAACAAACAAACAAACAACATACTACTTTTCACCCCTCTTCAGAGCCAATTCTAACTACCCATCAGTCATTTTCACTCAGACATCCTAATTCACGTCAATATCCAGGCTTCAAACAAGCAAAAAAATTCTTTGTATGATAACTAGGACTCCTTTTCTGATTTCTCTAACTCTACTCTTTATTATCCTTATTGCCCAGACTTAGAATTATTCTTACCCATTCTTAGCTTATATCCCTCATATTCGTTGCCCCTTCTCTATTCAACTCACTGCATTTGCCACTCTTTCTTGAATGCCCTTTCTCTCTGGGTATCTTAATGCCATCCACTTTTCAAACTTCCCATGAAGATCTGCCTCTTCTGTGAAGCCTTTCCTGGTTATCTTCACTCTGTAACAAGATCTTTTTCCTCAGTATTCCACTACCATCATAATCTTTAAATTCTTTTAAACTACATTCATTGACCTTTTTTGGTATTAAGTCTCACCTCTTCAACCATTACATTTCTCAAAGATAAGAATTCTGTCTACTACTCTCTATTTCCTCACTATGCCTACCTATAAGTTCCAAAGAATATCTGCTGATTAACTTGAATAAAACTATGTGTATAATAGAATACTATCTGTTACTTCATCTGTTCAATGGATACTGTTTCAAGAATATCACAAATAATTTCATAGATACAAAATCAGTAAACTTATAGGCGAATAAATCAAAAGACTAGAGAGGCCATGACCTTAAAGAATATTTTGATTTAACCTTTTTACCTTGAAAGGTATGATCCTTGCATAACTTACATACAAGAAAGGGATACACTGAGTAACAATGTTAAATACTTTTGTTATATCCACAATATTTAACTAAAATGACTTGATTTGGGGTTCTACTCTATTAAAGTTTAAGTATCCCAACTATGTCCAAAATATTCAAATGATCTTTGATCTAACTCAAATCTTTCAGTTATTGTCCATGCACATAAATAAAAAAGAATTGACTTAGAAAATGACTAATCACCTTACACATTCAATGGAAGATGTTAAAACTGTGACTAGCATTTTTTTTTTTTTTTTTTTTTTTTTAGACAGAGTGTCACTATGTTGCCTTTGGTAGAGTGCCATGGCATCACAGCTCACAGTAACCTCAAACTCTTGGGCTTAAGCGATTCTCTTGCCTCAGCCTCCTAAGTAGCTGGGACTACAGGCACCTGCCACAACGACTGGCTATTTGTTGTTGTTGTCATTGTTGTTTAGCAGGCCCAGGCTGGGTTGGAAACCACCAGCCATGGTGCATGTGGCTGGCGCCATAACCAGTGAGCTATAGATGCCGAGCCTGTGACTAGCATTTTAGCAACTTCATCTACTGACAACTCTGCTGAGAGTTCAGAAATGAGCCAGTGGCAGCAAAGGTAAACAGCATAAAGACCATGTTAAATTCAATGACTGTAGTCTTAGGAAACTTATAACCTGAGTTCATTGTTTAAATGAACCAATTCTACATATTTATCATAGGTATGGAAACAAATAATAAAATATGTAAAAAAAGAGAATTCTAGGCAGGTGTTTATCTAATTTCTAAATCCATGCAGATTAAGAGGCAAAAGAAACTTTGTAACTATAGACACATTGTCAATTGTGAGATGTTAACTTTCAAATGATTGCTGTTAAGGCAGAGATGGGTAAACTATAAAAAACAGACCAAAAAACCCCCCCAAAAACTTAGAATGTAACAGTTTAGGCTATTTACGTACAGGGACAAATGCTTTCATCCCTGCCTCATTCTTGTAGCCAATAAAATAAAATTCACAGTGATTATTCTGAGGCAATTATGAAAACTGAATTATATTCAAAGTACAGTTGGCCCTCCATATCTGCAGGTTCCACTTCTACAGGTTCTATATCTACAGATTCAACCGAGGATCAAAATATTAGGGAAAAAAATATTAAAAATAACAATAAAAATAATGCAAGTTGGGGCAGCACCTGCAGCTCAAAAGAGTAAGTCGCCAGACCCATATGCTGGAGGTGGTGGGTTCAAACCCAGCCCCAGCCAAAAACTGCAAAAAAAAAAAAAAAAAAAAAAATTAATTAATTAATTAAAAAAAAAAAAATATATATATATATATATATATATGATCCAAGTTAAAAAGCAATACAGTAAAAACTATTCACATAGCATTCAATTGTATTAGGTATTATAAATAATCTAGAGATGACTAAAACTATACAGAAGGATGTGTATAGATTATGTGCAAATATATATACTATACTATTTTATACACATATCAGGGACATGAGCAGATCTTGGTATCGCTGGGGATCTTGCATCTATTCCCTGAGAATACCACGTGAGAAACAGAAACTGATAAATGGTGGCCATTCTGTCAGAGCAGGGGTGGCGAACAAGTTCAACTACGCGCTCGGAGATCGCTCCTCAGAGGTCCCTCCTCAGAAGCAGCATAACAAAATCCAAACTTGGCAAAGAGCCACAGTATACAAAATAATGATAAGAGGCAAAGAGCCGAAA
>CAUYPK010080811.1:0-24756 GCA_963574355.1 Loris lydekkerianus
CCCCAAGGCATATCATAATTAACTTCACTAAAGTTAATACAAAGGAGAAAATCCTCAAATCAGCCAGATGAAAGAAAGCCATTACATACAAAGGGAAGAGTATTAGAATGACTGCAGACCTCTCTACTGAAACATTTCAAGTCAGAAGAGGGTGGTCATTGACTTTTAATCTCCTAAAGCAAAATAATTTTCAACCCCAGATCCTGTATCCAGCTAAACTGTGTTTCACTTATGATGGAGAAATTAAATACTTTAATGACATTCACATGTTGAAGAAATTTGCCATAACCAAACCAGCTCTTCAGGATATTCTCAGACCTATCCTCCATAATGACTAGCCCAATCCTCTACCACAAAAGTAAACTCACTCAGAAACTTTTAATCAAAGTCCAACTCTACAGTGGCAAAGGGGTTAAAATTGTCCACTGGACTTTAGAAAAACTTGATACCCCAAATTTTACCAGACTTATCAATATTCTCCATTAATGTGAACAGCCTAAACTGTCCTCTAAAGAGGCACAGGTTGGCTGACTGGATACAAAAACTCAGGCCAGATGTTTGCTGCATACAAGAATCACATCTTACCTTAAAAGATAAATATAGATTCAGGGTGAAAGGATGGTCATCCATATTTCAGGCAAATGGTAATCAGAAAAAAGCAGGTGTTGCAATTGTATTTGCAGACACAATAGGCTTTAAAACAACAAAAGTAAGGAAGGATAAGAATGGTCATTTCATATTTGTTAAGGGTAATACTCAATATGATGAGATTTCAATTATTAATATTTATGCACCCAACCAGAATGTGCCTCAATTTATAACAGAAACTCTAACACACATGAGCAATTTGATTTCCTCCAGCTCTATAATAGTTGGAGATTTCAACACTCCTTTGATAGTGTTAGATAGATCCTCCAATAAGAAACTGAGTAAAAAAATTTTAGATTTAAACCTAACCATCCAACATTTGGATTTAGCAGATAGCTACAGAACATTTCATCCCAACAAAACTGAATACACATTCCTCTCAGCAGCCCACGAAACATACTCCAAAATCGATCACATCTTAGGTCATAAGTCTAACCTCAGTAAATTTAAAGGAATAGAAATTATTCCTTGCATCTTCTTGGACTACCATGGAATAAAAGTTGAACTCAGTAACAACAGGAATCTGCATACTCATACAAAAACATGGAAGTTAAATAACCTTATACTAAATGATAGCTGGGTCATAGATGAGATTAAGAAGCAAATTACCAAATTTTTGGAACAAAATGACATTGAAGACATGAATTATCAGAACCTCTGGGATACTGCAAAGGCAATCCTAAGAGGAAATTATATCACTACAAGCCTTCCTTAAGAGAATGGAAAGAGAGGAAGTTAACAATTTAATGGGACATTTCAAGAAACTAGAAAAGGAAGAACATTCCAATCCCAAACCCTGTAGAAGAAAAGAAATAACCAAAATTAGAACAGAATTAAATGAAATTGAAAACAAAAGAATTATACAACAGATCAATAAATCAAAAAGTTGGTTTTTTGAAAAGGTCAATAAAATAGATAAACCTGTGGCAAACCTAACCAGGAAAAAAAGAGTAAAATTTCTAATATCATCAATCAGAAACGACAAAGACGAAATAACAACAGATTTCTCAGAAATTCAAAAAGTCCTTAATGAATATTACAAGAAACTTTATTCTCAGTAATATGAAAATGCAAAGGAAATTGAGCAATATTTGGAAGTATGTCACCTTTCAAGACTTAGCCAGAATCAAGTGGAAATGTTGAACAGGCCAATATCAAGTTCTGAAATAGCATCAACCGTACAACATCTCCCTAAAAGAAAAGTCCTGGACCAGGTGGCTTCACATCAGAATTCTACCAAACCTTTAAAGAGGAACTAGTACCTATATTACTCAACCTGTTCCAAAATATAGAAAAAGAAGGAATGCTACCCAAAACATTCTATGAAGCAAACATCACCCTGAACCCCAAACCAGGAAAAGACCCAACAAGAGAAGAAAAGTATAGACCAATATCACTAATGAATATAGATGCAAAAATATTCAACAAGACCCTAACAAAGAGAATCCAGCAACACATCAAACAAATTATACATCATGACCAAGTCAGTTTTATCCCAGGGTCTCAAGGCCGGTTCAATATATGTAAATCTATAAGTATAATTCAGCACATAAACAAATTAAAAAACAAAGACTATATGATTCCCTCAATTGATGCAGAAAAAGCTTTTGATAATATCCAGCATCCCTTCATGATCACAACACTTAAGAAAATTGGTATGGATGGGACATTTCTGAAACTGATAGAGGCCATCTACAGCAAACCCACAGTCAATATCGTATTGAATGGAGTTAAATTGAAATCGTTTCCACTCAGATAAGGAACCAGACAAGGCTGCCCATTGTCTCAACTGCACTTTATCATTGTAATGGAAGTTTTAGGCATCGCAATTATGGAAGAAAAGGCGATCAAGAGTATCCATATAGGATCAGAAGAGATCAAACTGTCGCTTTTTGCAGATGATATGATTGTATATCTGGAAAATACCAGTGATTCCACTAAAAAACTCTTAGAAGTGATCAAGGAATACAGCAGCATCTCAGGTTACAAAGTCAACATTCATAAATTGGTAGCCTTTATATATACCAACAATAGTCAAGCTGAAAGAACAGTTAAGGACTCTTCCATTCTTGAGATAATTTACTAAGTAGGATTTGTTTCAGCTATATCCATGTCAACATAAAAGAGGTAAAGTCTTTATCTTTTTTTAAGGCTGCATAATATTTCATGCTATATATGTACCACAGACAGTTGTGGGACCACTATAAAAGAGCAAAATTTCTATGATTTTAATTAGTCTTTCCCTAATAACACATGATGTGGAGAATCTTTTCTTATGCTTATTGGTCAACAGCATATCTTCTTTGGCAGATTATCTATTCAGATCTTTTGTCTATAATCTTGGACCTGATACATGGCTACTACCAGACTATTTTACAATCTATTTGTCTATTGTCTTGCTAATACCACACTCTTTTGATAATCATAACTATACAGAGAGTATTGACATTAAGTAGTGTTAATCCTCTGACTTATTTTCTTCCTTAATATTGTGTTTCTTGAGGCCTGGTGCAGTAGCTTTTGCCTGTAATCTCAGCACTCTGGGAGGCTGAGGTAGGTGGATTGCCTGAGCTCACAAGTTTGAGACCAGCCTGAACTAGAGTGAGACCTCCATCTCTAAAAATAACTGGCATTGTGGTGGTTGCAAGTAGTCCTGGTGACTTGGGAGTCTGAGGCAAGAGAATCACTTCAGCCCAAGAATCTGAGGTTGTTGTGGGCTTTGACACCCAGGCACTCTAAAAGGGTGACAAAGTAAGACTGTTTCTATAATTAAATAAATAAATAAATATATAAATAAAATTGTATTTCCTTTTCTGGGTCATTTGAAACCCCACATAAACCTTAGGATAAATCTGACAATATACACAAAATACCTTTTTGGGATTTTGGTTTTGATTGCATTGAATCTATAGATCAAGTTGGGAAAAACTGACGTCTGTCATTATGAATCTTTTCATCAGCATGTAATAGCTCTCCATTTATTTATACCTTTTATCAGGTTTTTGTAGTTTTCTCATACAGATCTTCTGTATTGAAATAAAAATATCTGTAAGAAAAGTTTCAAACAAAAATTGGGATGATCAACTATTATTAATTACTTTTACTTAAATTATGACACATTTTAAAATTCTCTATCAGAAAAGTTTGTTATAATTGATTCTCTACTGTATTTACTAAATAGACTTATTTCTTCAAAGAGGTTGGCAATTTTTGAACTATCTTTAATTTAACTAATTACTTTTGGTGTTTTTCCTATTTTACTCCTTCCAGAAAAAACCAATCCTAATACAAAATGTTCTTCTCTATTTCATATCAAATGCCCATATTTTTAAAATATGTTTAAAGTAGGTCTTTCTAAAAATATAAAATCTTTTAAGTAGGTTATGAAGCCTAAAACTAACACAATTGATAGGAAAGACGTCACCTTCTTGCTGCTGTTAGGGCAGGCCCCTGCTAACAGTGTAAAGAACTGAGGACCTCAACTCAGCAACTCATCAGGAACTAACTAATGCCAGTACTCAGAAACCAGAAAATAAATGTTCTTTGATTAAGTCAATACATTTTAGAATGAATTGTTATTAGCAATAGAATAAATAGTACATCTACTTTGTTCCTCTAATTCATGTGTATGTGTGTGTGTGTGTGTATCAGGTTATAGATGTCACACTTGAAGCTTATTTCATTTCAAGACTCAGATCATTTACCAGTTTTAATGACTGTGGAGATGGTGAATGAGAATAAAAGTAACTTTGAAAATGGAAGCTAAATAAAAATCATTATGTTCCCAGTAGAGTAGCAAGTTCACAGGTTTTGATAGTTTCAGTAATAGAAGTTAACAGCTTACTAAAGTATAAATAGCGAAGAAAGTCACATCCTTCAAATGTCTGACTAAATTACTTAAAAATTCAATTTCTCAAATTAAGAAAATTTTGATAAATCTTTTCCACTTGTTTGAGAGATCTAATTTTTCCAATATAAACATATATTGGAAAAAAAAAAAGAAACTAGTAACAGGTGTATTAGATCAACATATGGATATGGAAATGGTCAAGGCTTCTTCTATTTCAAATTCATTTTTGTTCAATCCCATTTAGTAAAACAGATTTCTTGGTATTCACTCACTTGTATATTTTGCTCCTCCCCTTGAGCAGAGAATAAACTTAAGGATTTACTGTAACAATAGAATTTAGCAAAAGTGATGGAATGACACCTCTATGATTAGGTTACAAAAGATCATATTATCCATCTCACTATCACACTTTTTGTATTGTGCTCTCAGGAACTACCATATGAGAAATGTCCATGTACTGAGGCACAGAGGGAAGGCCCCTGCTAACAGTGTAGAGAACTGAGGCCCTCAACTTAGCACCTCACAAGGAACTGACTGATGCCAGCTTCAGAAACTAGGCAACCAATGTGGGTTAAGTCAATAAAGTTTTGGCATAATTTGTTATCAGCAATAGAAAAATAGTACAACCACTTTGGCCATCTGATGAAGAAAATTATAATTGTCTTAGATATTCTATTTACTTGGGTCATTACAAAATTTTTGAGACACACAAAACCCAAACAATGTAAAATCTATACAGACAAAAATAAATGAAGCCCTTCAAGCAATACTGATAAGCCAAGAAAGCTGAAATTTGCACAGGGGAATCAGAAAGGGCACTGGTAACTGTGTTTCTTAGAAATGAAATAATGGACCATAACACAGTTTGCTTCAAAACTTTTGTAGTGACCCACATATCTGTTTAAAAAAACCTTAGTGAGTAAACACTGAAATATCTTTAGTGAGTCAACATTGAAAACAGTAGGCAGCAGCATTTCTCTTGGGTACTAAAAATTGTAGGAACAGCACAACTATTCTCTGTTTTAAAAGAATGATGTAGAAAATACTTTCCCTAATGTAAAACTGTCTAAAATCATTTATTCATTTTAAATTGTGCAACAATTACAATATAATTAAAAATGTAGTTTATTGGGGGTTAATATCAATGTGTTTTTCTTTATTAATCCATTTTTTGTAAGTAGTATTGTGCAGTTTCTCCCTTAGTTTTGTTTAATATAACTTAATATAATTATTTAATGTAACTTAATATATACTTTGGTGGTCAAAATAGGATTTTAAAAATATAGTAATTCCTCCACTAATATAGATGTTTAGAAAGTCTTTCCTTAACCTTTAATTTATACAAATAGTGTTTTATGTGTATTTTTGCAATTAAAAAGGTAAGTCCACATACACATATGCTTATAATTGCTCAAAACTATCAGTATTGTAAATCTAACAATATATGGTCTACATAACATAAAATCATTAAATTAAAAAAAGAAAATACATCTATGGTATAGAAAACAATTATAAATTTATATTAAAGCATTTTCATTCATTCTTTTCAAGTATTTGGTCGACACTCAGTATGGGTCATACTAGAAACATAAGCCTTAGAGGAACATTGATTATTCAAATTTTAATAAGGAAAGAATAACCACTCATTATAATTTTAAGTAAATGTCACAAAAATTACTCAGAAACTCAATCATAAGTGAGATTAAATATACTTGCCTCAGGATATCAAACTTTATAGCTCTTTCCTTCTTAAGGATGCAATTACAAGGAGTTCTTCATGCTATGCTGAAAAATCTAGATGATATAAAATATCTATAGTTAACACAAATTAGATTTACAAATTTTAATTTTATTTTCAATGTGTCTAATTAAAATATACTTATTAAAATATTTTGTGTCTATTACAAATCTCTACTATTTATTAACTACACATAAAATGATATATATGTATGTTTGTGTGTATATATATATATATCTTATTGCCACTAGAAATAATTTAGTAATCTTAAAAAATGCAATAAAGACTTGGATGTATTTTTTAAATATCAGCTAAGGATTTTATTAAAAACGTGCACTAGTAACAAAAATAAAATATGCTTTGGTTAAGTGGTACTACAGATGCTATGCACACCATTATGGTGATGGATAGAAATGAACAAAGAGAACAACTTACCCGGGAGGAAGTTTTAGGTCATTAAATCTGAAATGTCTGATTTTGAATCAAAACTTTATCTTATTATATCTCAAACAAGTAGCAGTACAATTAATCAATGTATGCACCTAAGCTATGGACACAGTTTTGCCATCTTCATGGTACTTTGTGTATACCAGCAGCCAAGAAGTCTGGAGAGTGAGTGATAATAAAATTGCAAAACACATTTTCCATATTTGTCCTTGGAAGAAGTGGTCCAAAGCCTGGAAGAAGTGGCAATCGGTTCCTTCAAGGTTTGGTGAATACAGTGAAGGACAGAGCACTTACAAGGCCAACTTCTGGGCTTTGACAGCATTGTTTGTGAGACATGTAGTTGAGCATCGTCCTGCCCGGGGATTAGTTTGCTCTGTGGACCACTCTCGGGTGCTCAATCTCAAGCGCCCTCATCACATCCTCCATCATCTAACCATTGTGCTGAGTGTTTGCATTTGCCAGAAATAATCCATTTTCATCACACCTAACAATGTGGTTCAGAAATGGTTTGCCTTTAGGTTGTGACTGTAAAGAAAGGCAAGCTTCTCTTTTTACATTTGTTTAATTCATGGGGAACTGATCTATCCAGCTTCTTTACCTTGCCGATTTGATTGAGAAGGTCCAATATGGTTGAAATAGTAAAATCAAACCTTGCAACTAATTGCTGTGCTATGCTACCCACGTGGATCATTTTCAAGATTAAAATCACCAAAATGGAACTCCTCAGATCATCAGTGTCCTGTGTATTCACCAACCACATCCTTCCCAAACATTTGGTTGATGTTTCAAGCTGTCTGTGTTGCACTGTTTCCATGATGAAACTCATATTCAATTATAACACAGATTTTTGACTTGTCCATTTGGTTTCACAAAAATTGCTCTAAAAACACAACTTGAAAGATAATCACAAGCCAAATTTGTCTTTGAAAGAATGATGATGTACCTTCAAAATAATTTTTTTAAGAAATGAAAAAAGAAATGTCAGAGATATCAGCTGTCAGACTTAGTACTTAAGGAAATTGAACATTTCATGCTTAATAAACCAATAACTAAAGGATTATTTAGAAGGTCTTTGAGCATGCAAAAAAAGAAAGGGGCAGGAAATGACTCATAGGAAACAACTCACCTCATATTTAATACCTGACTCAGAATCTCCAGAAACAAGCAAACAAAAAAAAAATGACAATTAGCTAGAACTAAAGATTTATTTAATATTTTTAAGAATTTTTTTTATAAAATTAAAGAAAGCACTAAGAAATTATAAAATGAAAATTAGATACATATTTATCAAAAGTAGCAGAGTTTGCTAGAAGTCTGTGGAATGCCTTCAAATATCTTTGTAAGATTATTTTGAAATTCAAGATAATCAGCAAAATTAGCAAGCGTTTATCTTAAGATGAAATAACCATACATAAACCTAAAGCAAAGATCTCTTGAGATAAGGAATATTTACTGTTTAGAAATGTTCTATTCTAAGTAAAATGTTCCAAAGTAATACTTGTCAATTAGAACAATAATATTTTTATTGAATGAATTAATTAGTTGATAAGGGTTAGAAAAGACAAAGGAAAAAAAGAAGGAAGAAATTTGGATAAAATGACAACTGTGTGAGGCGATGTAGATGTTAATTAGTTAGATTTAGTCATTCCATAATGTGTGTATACTCCTAAACAATACACAGTACACAACAAATATAATTTTATCTGTCAATCAAAAATATTAAAAAGAAAGAATAAAATAAGGTATATAAGAAGTCATTCAAAGCTAGTGGATAGAATAGCAAGAATTGCAATATTTGTTCTAGATATTTGCTAACAATTATTATGTAGTGTCAGTATTTCAGAGTGGAGTGTAATTTCTCTTAAATGATAATCATAGATAGATATCAGAAGTAGCAAATACATAATTTATGAGATATAAAAATTATTGAGAACTGTATATTTGGCAAATAGAAAACTATTTTTGCTTACATGTCAAATTTTGATTAATACCTCACATCATATTGGCTCAAAATGTCTGATGGACCTACACATAAACCTACAACTATAAAGCTCTCAGAAGAAACATGATAGAAAACCTTAGTGATCTTGGGTTAGGAAAAGATTTCTTAGATATGGTGGCATCAAAAGCACAATTCAATGAAGAAAATTTTTAAAAATTAGAATTTGTTAAAATTAAAGCTCCTATTTTTCTGAAAAATATATTTAAATTAATGAAATGACAAGCCAGAGGCTGAGCAAAAATATTTGCAAATGACAAATCTAATAAATGACATGTATCTAGAATACATTAAAAACTCAAAAACTTTTTATTAAGTAAGCAATCCAATAAAGAAATAGGGGAACTACTTGCAAATCTAGTTAATGGAAACCAATATATGATTGTAAAAATAATGCAAATGAAAAGATGCGCAAAACCATTGATCTTTTGGGGAATAAGATACCTGTATATATCAAGTAGTGGTGAAGATGTGGTGAAATTAAAATGCTCATATACTCCCAGTGGTGACGTAAAGTGGCATAGACACATTTTGAAAAGTTTTGAATATTTCCAACCAGCTAAAAAAATACCTACCATCTGACTCAAGCATTCCATCCTTAGGTATTTACCCAAGAAAGGAAAGTAAACGTGCATATAAAAACTGTATGTGAAAGATCATAGCAACTTTATTTCTAATAACCCAAACTTTGTAGTAACCCAACTGTCTACCAACATTTGAATACATAAACAAAATAGATAGTATTCAAAGTAACAAAGGTAATAACTATTAATACATGTAGGTGATACAACTTGGTTGAATCTTAATTATGTTTAACTAAAAAAATGTAAAATGCTTATAGAAAAATGGGTCAGTGACTAGCTGGGGAATGATGTAAAATAATGTAAAATGCTTATAGTTACAGAAAATGGGCCAGTGACTGGTTAGGAGTATTGGAACAGAATAGGGAAAAAGTTTCCAAAGGTACCTGAAGACTTGTTATGGGGTAGAGTGTGGCTCCCAGATGCCCTTGTTGAAGTGCTAACTCTGAGTACTGCAGTATGTGTCTGTATTTGGAGATAGGATCTTTAAAAAGGTAATCAAGTTAAAACAAGGTTATAAGGTCAGAGAGAGAGAGAGAGAGAGAGAGAGAGAGAGAGACAGTATTTGAAGAATTAGAAAGAAGGGAAGAAGGTAGCCATCTACAAGCCAAGGAGAGAGGCCTCAGAAGAAACCAACTCTGCTGACATCTTGATTTTTCACTTTCACACTCTGGAATTGTGAGAAAATAAATGTCTGTTGTTTGAACCATCTGGGCTTTGGTACTTTATTACGGCAGCCCCAGGAAACTAATATAAGGGTGATAAATAGTCTCAGAATCGTTATTGACATGATGGTTAGTAGTTGTATACAAAGTTCAAAACTTCTTTAACTGTTTGATTTACATACATGCCATTTAACTTTTACAAATTATTCCTCTTTAAGGCTGTTTAATAATGTAAACCCTGTTATGAAAACCTTTTGAGTAAAGATCCATCTCTCAAATCTCACCCAACATATTAAAATTATCTCTCAAAATTTTTTATAAATACAGTGATAATTTCCATGAAGCCATATGGAATATATACTAAAGTGCAATTCTAATCATTTCATTCCCCTTTGCAAATAACAACTAAATGCCATCATTTTGCTTAAAATGTTATCAGGTTTGCCAATATGTTAGAGTTTTATGTATGGTGATCAAAGCATGAAATCTGGAACCACTGAGGAAGGCACGGTTTCAACATTTGCCCTTAGCCACCATTCTTTGAAAAAATGACTTTTACAGAATTCTTAATTTTTTTAAGGCACAAAAAGTAAAAAAAGTCTGTCAAAACTGTTGAAGAGCCTAATGATCAATGGTCGGTCATTGTTGCTTAGTCATATTTTCCTTTTCCTTTACCCTTTCTTCCCTCTGTTATATATCATTTTACCAGCGTTCATTTTAAAAACAATTTTTTATCAAGTGCCTAATGTTTATGAATACTGATTTAATTTAATTTCCTCAGAAGAGTCTCATTATATCTGCCTCTCTTCTGTTTTCTAAGCAAGGTACATGCACATCTTTGGAAAACATCATATAAAGCATTGATTAATAAGGCCCTTAGACTTTAAAATGTCATTAAAAAAAGATAAGTGATGAGAGTGAGCCATTTTTAGTTTGCAATGTATGGAAAGCATTTTGGTTTATTCAATAGTAATCAACGGCTTCTGCACTGTTATTTACTGATTGCTATTACATCTTCCTTAGGGGCCTCAGTAGAGATTAAGTGCTTTGGAGAAAAGTTACTGAAGGCATTGCATAATGAAGGTAAAATCAGAGAGACAGTGCTTTTGACATCTGTAGGAATCATATTTTTTGCAAATATAGTTTAACTTTCTTGGATTTTTCCCTTTAAATTCAGACATGCTGTAAACCTCTGTAGAGATTGTAGGAGTAAAGCTGTCCGTGTGGTTAGTTTTCTCAGAATAAATCCACATCTCCCCCCTGAGTTCCTGACAGATGTGTTTTTCATTTACCAATGGACTGAAAGAGGTAAAAACCACAGCACCTTTTCCCATTAATATAAATGTTTTCCGATGACTCTTGGGTTCACATCCTTCTTCAGCAAAGGCAGAGAAGACAAGAAATACTCTCAGGGATGCATTCAAACTGAATACAAACTCTCTTTTCTTTGAGCCCTGAAAACTTTTTCAGAACAAAGTAAATGAGTATCATTTCAAAATCAAGTGAAGACAAAGGTAAAATACAAAACATAAGCCTGGAGTATCTATCTCTAGTTTGAGAAAATAAAGACATGCTCAAAGCAAAAAAAAAAAAGCTTAAATGAGGAATACCTTGCATACATTTTAATTAAAAATTATGTATCAAAATTTATTTCTTCACTAATTGAGAAATAAAAAATAGTGATGTAAGATTTAAATAATAGGGGGAACTCGGTAAGGGGTATTCAACAAGAAATTGTATTACTTTTGAAATGGTTCTGTGATCTATTCTAAAATATTCTAAAGTTAACTATAAACAGGCAAATTCATCACAAATACTTAAAAAATAACAAGTTTGATTAGGTTCATGATTAAATGAGCTATTATTCAATAAACACACAGATACCCTATAAAGGTGTTTAAAAACTGTATCTTAGTATTTTTGCATTTTTACTTTTATATGTTAAATTTATATTATTATTTTTCTAAGGAAGTATTTAAAGACTAAATTTATGTCTATTATGACAAGTAACATTTCTTTTGCCAATTATTTTTCATTTTTATTTTTTGTGTAAGAAAAGGACAGTAGACATTTACTTCAGTTTATAGGTTAGAAAGCCCTGCTGCAGAAATAAAGCAAGAGTGAAGCAATCTTTCTGAAGTCTTTATAGTTTAAAATATTCTTTTTCATAATGATGCTGTTAACTTTTGAAAATTAAACAAAGTATATGTAAAGAATATAGATGGTTGACTGGAATTTGTAATTAATTCAATTAGTTGACAGAAAGTCTCTTTCCTTATGCTGCATATTTTGATCAAGCTATGGTTCCTTCAATATTTAGAAACAGGGTTAGGATAAAGTAAAAGATTTTACAAAATGTCCATAAAACCTAAGTCCTTTGAAACATTTCATGCTGTATTCTTTTAGAGATCAGAACCACACATTAGTATACGAATATCTCTGAGAATTCATAACAAAATCTATTTTACATTGTTTTGTATAATATTTTGCAAACTATGAGAAATACTATGAGATGCTTTTCCTTCCAATAGTTTTTTATTAACCCTATGCAAATATTATATTCTATGAAACACGATTTGAGAAATGCTGACTTGTTGGAAAACTCATGGGCTTTAAAAACTAATATTCTGAAAATGTCAATGAAAACCTAGGATGCATCTTGGAAGGGTGCAGGTGAAGTTTACTAAGTGTAGAGGATAAGGGTTTGAACACAAAAATTAAGAAAATGCCATGAAGGCAATGATAACCAAATCGGTGGAAATATTTCAGACTGTATATGGAACAGCACATTGTACCTCATGATTTCCTTATTCTACACAGCTATGATTTAATAATAATAAAAAAAAAGAAAGAAAAAGAAAACCTGTTTAGATTTGACAAAATCAATTGTATAGCCTCAGATTTAGTTTATTTGGATCTAAAACAGGTGTAATAATATCACAAATGACCATGGGAATACATTAATATGTGAAAATATATGAAAACAAAAATCTGTGTACATTTATGTATTTAAGTCTTGGTTATTTTAAGACAGATGAAATTTTTAAATCTTATCCATTAAAAATATGCATGCATGCTAGCCATTTTGAGGTTGGAAATAAACAGGAATTCCTGGACATTGTATTGTATAATTTTTATCTAGTGACAGTTCCAGGATTTTGTAAGTGACACCGATTTGCCTGAAAGTATTCTTTGTCTTCTCTATCTTTGCTAAAAAAGGATGTGAATCCGAGAGTCACTTGGAAATAGTTATATTAATGAATAAAGGAATTGTGATTTTACCTATTTAACTATCCTAAAGTCAATATATGGATCTGACCAATTTTTTCTTCCATCTTATACTCCTATCTTTATTGCTTAATTTTCTTTGGTTTCTGTTCAGTTTTTGAAACTGATTGCAGTCTCAAAGGACTATCAATAGTGTGGTGATCTTTGATTTTATTCTCTTCATAACTCTTTTACATTTGAACACTGAGTAGTATATGCTTCCCATATTTCATTGTAGTAATGTTATCATTATAAATGACAGTCCTCTATTAGCCATGATGAGCAGAAATTGTTAGATAAAATAAAAACAAATATCTCCAAATCCAGGTACTATAAACAAAACATGTTCAATCTGAACTCATGAAAGTAGTAAAAGCATTTTCAGCATAATCAGTGATTGAAAAGAGTACAATTTTTTTTAGTAGCTCTCATTTGCTAAAAATATAAACTATGTAGACTCAATGTGGGATATTTGCTAATATAGATAATTCTAGTCAAAAAATAGTTGAAGGACAAGCCAGAGAAACCTACAATAGTGCTATTGGGTGAGAATGGAAATAATCAAATGTACTTGCTATACAATGGTGAGAATCTCAAGCTTTGCTCAGTTTTATAGAAATAAACATAAATTGACTTTAAGCTGGATTGGTGCCTATAACTCAAGTGGCTTAGGTGCCAGCCACATACATAAGAGCTGGCAGGTTCAAATCCAGCCCGTGCCTGCCAAACAACAATGACAACTACAACCAAAAAAATAGCTTGGCATTGTGGCGGGCACCTGAGTCCCAGCTACTTGGGAGGCTGAGGCAAGAGAATCACTGAAGCCCAGGAGTTGGAGGTTGCTGTGAGCTGTGATGCCATGGCACTCTACCCAGGGCGACAGCTTGATGCTCTGTCAAAAATAAATAAATAAATAAATAAACAAAGAGAAAATGACTCTACGCTGTGAATGTGTAGTGTTCCTTACGTTTGTCACACTAAATTACATCCTAAGGTATACAGAGGCATTGATATTAAAGGTAGAAAAAATCTTTATGATGAGGATACACTTACATAACTACCAAGAGAAAAGGAATACAAAATCTGCACTTGGATTCAGTATCTCATGCTTAATGGTTGCATGTTTTTTATTAAGTAACGTAATCCATCTAATAGATTCGGCCTCTTGAGTATGGCTGTGAGGGTACAAGAGATACAACTCAAGTACTGTTCAGCTTAGCACACTTAGTACAAATTAAATTATAAATGTGTGCAATTTCTAAAAATAATTGTGAGGGAATATAGAGCTAAATTTTATTTTAATTACATTGCTTTAAAATTATTAAAGATAAAGTATAAAAACATTTTAGAGATTATTTTGTACATTTACTTGCTGTGGATTATAAAAATTACCTGCAACAGTTAATTTTATGTGCTAAATTGAATGGGCGATGGGGTGCAGATATTTGTCTAAACATTTTTTCTGAGGGCCAGGTGCAGTGGCTTAGGCTTATAATCCTAGCACTCTGGGAGGCCAAGGACAGTGGATTGCCTGCACTCACAGGCTCCATACCAGACTGAGCCAGAGTGAAACCCTGTTTCTTTATAAAAATAGCCCAGCATTGTGACAGGTGACTATAGTCCCATCTACTCAAGAGTCTGAGGAAAGAAATCACTATATTAATCCATACAATGTAAGCATTCCAAATTGTATATGAAATCAGTATATTGTACCCCCTAAATGCATTAATGTGTACACAATCTACCTCTTTTTTATTTAATAAAGAAAAATTTAAAAAGAAAGAAAGAAAGAAAGAAAATCACTTGAGCCAAAGAATTTGTGGTTGCTGTGAGCTGTGACACCATAGCACTCTAGCAAGGGTGGCAAAGTGAGACTGTCTCAAAAAAAAACAAAATAAAACAAAACAAAAAAACATTATTTATGGGTATTTTGCTAACTTTTTAGTATCAGATTTGCATGTGGACTGGTGGAATCAGCAAAGCAAATTTCTCTCCTTAGTGTGGGTTGGCATCATCTGAGAGGGCCTGAATAGAAGAAAAGGCAGAAGAAAGGAGAATCTTCCCCTTCTGCCTCATTGCTGGACCTAGGGCCTGGGTATTCTTCCTTCAGACTAGACTGGGATTTACATCTTCAGCTCCACTGGTTGTCAGATTTACTCCATTGGCTTTCTGGGTCTCCAGCCTGCAGAATCCAGATCCTGGATCTTCTCACCCTCCATAATTGCATGCACCAATTCAGAAGAATTCTCATTCTTTCTCTCTCTCTGTCATGTCTGTACTCCACTGTGTTTCTCTCAAGAACCCTTGCTAATATCTTACCTGAAGTATACATTAAAATTACATTCTAGGTTCTTTTCAGCTTCTTTTGATTTAGAGACTATGGTATTAAGGCCAGAAATAATTATTTTAAATAAGTACCCCAAGTGATTTTTCATGATCACTGCTTATTCCCACTGTTCGTTCCAGTACATAAGCAAAATAAAAACAGGTGGATTAAACTACTAGGTTTGCTTTTTTTTTCATGAATTAAGAGTATATTTATTCTTTTCTATTTTTATTAAATAATAACTGTGTCCGTCAAGACATTTATGGGGTACAATGTGCTGATTTTATATACAATTTGGAATGCTTACGATTAACATAGACTTCACTTAATTATTGTACTGAGACATTTATACTATACTCTTAATAGATTTGACAGGTATCCTTGCAATATGCGTAATAGGTGAGGTCCCACCATTTACCCTTCCTCCACCCTGCCTCCCCACCCCTCCACTCCCCCTCCTTTTCCCTCCTTCATTCTGGGCTATAGTTGTATTTTATCACTCATAAGAACATGTGGGTGATTATATATTGGTTTCATCATAGTACTGAGTACATTGGATACTTTTTCTTCCATTCTTGAGATTCTTTACTAAGAAGAATATGTTCCAGCTCCATCCATGTGAACATAAAAGAGGTAAAGTCTCCATCTTTTTAAGTCTGCGTAATATTCCATGGTGTACATATACCACAATTTGTTAATCCATTCATAGGTTGATGGGTACTTGGGCTGCTTCCATTACTTGGCAATTATGAATTGGGCTGCAATAAACATTCTGGTGCAAATATCTTTTTTGTAAAATGATTTTTGGTCAGAAAAACCTCAAATAGCCAAGACAATACTCAGAAATAAAAACAAATCAGAAGAATCACACTACTAGACTTCAGGCTATACTATAACTTTATCGTGATCAAAACAACATGATACTGACATTAATATAGAGAAATAGATGTATGGAACAGAACAGAGAACCAGGACATGAACCCAGACTCCTATCATCATTTCATCTTTGATATGCCTATCAAAAACATAAATTGAGGGAAATAGTCCCTATTTAACAAATGGTGCCGGGTGAATTGGCTGGTGACTTGTAGAAGACTGAAACTGGACCCCCACCTTTTATCATTAACAAAAATTGATTCTCACTGGATGAAAGGTTTAAACTTAAGACATGAAACTATAAAGATACTTGGAGAAAATACTCCAAGAAATTGACCTGGGAGAATATTTTGTGAAGAGAACCCCCTTGACAATTGAAGTAACACTAAAAATATATTATTGGGATCTGATCGAACTAAAAAGCTTCTGCACAGCCAAGAGCACGGTAAGTATGCCCCTACATAATATACAGTAAGGACTGACAAATTCTAAATTCTAAAACATAGCAGATCAATCCTTGCTTTATTTGAAAGCAGTGTTGGATATAAGAAAGGTTAAATGTACTGGCAAACATTAAATTTATTTTTATGTTAACAACAATCAAAAAGAGAAGTCTCCACAAATTGAAATTACTCTTTTGGGAAAACAAGTGATTTTAGGTGTCATGTACTTGAAAACGTTGGTTTTCAATGTCTAAAATCTAAGTAGTTGCAGGAAAAAAACAAAAAACTTTCATCACTAAATTGCTCTATCATATACAAACACCACATGTGCTTCATATTGAATCAGACTGAACCAATGAGCACACACGTGCACAGACAAAAGTAACACCCAACAGAAATCAAGCAGCAGGAAAGGAAATATGGAGATGAGTCAAAATCTACTTAATGGGCACAGTGAACACTGCCTGAGCGATAGGCACACTTATCACCATGAATCAATCGTTATAAAAGAGATCCCAGTAACCAAAAACATTTTGAAATAAATAAATGAATTATAATTAAAGTATACCTAATTAATGATATTCCATTGGTATTCCTTTACTTGCTGTATGTATATTCAAGTTCTGCAGACATATATCACCCTTAAGGAACAGACTTAATTAAGTCTTTATTCCTATGTTATTATTTAAAATTTCATCTCTAATTCTTTATCTCCTCTGTGATAAACTTCTTCTATTTGTTATTATTTTGAATTACAATGAATAATAATTGTTTATTATCTTAATATATTTTATTTTAAAGTAGAACTAACTGGTTATTAACCAGCAGAGGAGAGACCGGTCACAAGTGTTGTTGCTTATCAACTGACTTGGCATGAACAAAATTTAGTCAGGCATTTCTCCTTCTCACATACCCAGACTTTGGTTTTCCCTAAGCTCAAGCAAGAACAAGGTGCAGAACATCTGGTCTTTTCCAGCCCAGCCTAAGAACAGGTTGATTATAGGAGTAAACAATTCTATTAAATATTCCTAATAATGTGATCGCTTCCCCTCCACCAATTATAAAATTCCTTACCATGCTCCTATTAACTCTACTTACCTGTCCTTATATAGGAAAAGTCTTTCCTGAGGGTTTTGATTTTGAGACTCTGTAGATTTTGTGGTCAGAGCATTCTCCATAGTACCTACTCCTTTTGAATAAAGTCTTTCCTGAATTCCAACTTATTAGTTTTATTTTTTGATAGTTATACAATCTAATTTAGGGAATTAAAAAGGTTCTGAAAACATTTATGTACGTGGATGGAATGAGAAAAAGACTTCACAAAGCAAATAAAATATATGTCTATGCATAAAGATAAATGTGTAATGTGTATATGTATGTATACAAACAGAAACACATGTACAGAGAAAGAGGCAGAACAAGAGAGCAGAACAAGAGAGAACAAGATTGCAGAGGCCTGGATTTGAGTTGAAGACTTTACAAAAATTAAAATGTTAATGTTTTGTAAGTAAACACGTTACTCTCTTTATGCTTCACATAGATTAATTTGTACTAAGTGCTCCCAACACTTCCATGCTGTATGGACTATTATTATCTCCTTTTCTACACATGCATAAAATGAGAACTAGAGAGTTTAAGTAACTTACCCAAAGTTACAGTTCTGAAATTTGAACCTTACCCTCCTGGCTTAGGATCTTTCCTCCTAAACATCACATTTTTTTTTCACGGCATTCTATTGGTAATTAGAAAATGCACGTTTTAATCACCAGAACTTGGCAACTGATTATTTCTAAAATAGTAAACATAAAAATGGAAGCTACGGTGCTTCAGAAACACTCTGTAAACCGTCTCAAGAAAAGTGAAGAAATTGGATATAGCTTTCATTTTAAAAGAAGAACATGATCATCTAGCATGATTATATCTAATGTTTTACCAATTCCTTCAGGAACAGAGCTGCTTTCTTACCACTTTTCTAGATTTCTACATCATCATATAATTAGTTATTGCCATATTGATAATGTAGCTATAAATCATTAGTAAGTATATCTTTAATTTTCTTGGGCACTAATTCTTTTGAAATATCAAGAAAAATTGCTTTATATAAAATTGAGGCTGATGAAAAATTAGAATGTTGACAAGAACAGATGTTTCCATCTCATTCTTAATCCCTTTGTAGGTCAATTTAAATGCTCCTAACTCCCTTAAATTCCAAAAATAATTAGTGAAAAAAAGTGCTAGGGAAGGAATCTAACTTTGAAAAAAACCATAATCTTTTTCTTCAAATAAATCTGACTAAGACTGAATCTCAACAACAACTGGCAATCAGCGATACATTCTGTATTTTCATAAGTTAAAATGATGTCAACCCTTTTTGTGACTAAGTTTTAAAAATAGTAATTGAAAATAGCAGACATTCACTTTGTAGCATTTGTTTTGTAGGTTTTAGTTTAGAAAGTCAAATTGTAGAACTAAAAGTCAGATAGTATGTTTCCAATTCCTTCAGTTTACAAAAATAATTGACACTATTTTGTTTGAGATAAATTACTTAAATCAAGTTATCTTGTGCTCTTGGTTAAATTTTTTTTTCTAGTGTAGCATTTTGGCATGTTTTTCTTTCAGTAGTACTATAATATTATACCTTATTTAAACTGATTATGTTTGGTTAAAAATCTTAACAGAAATGTAAAATTGAGAGAATATTACCTACAAATTAGGAAAATCAGCAAAATCATTTAATAAAAGTGATAGTGTATCATGAAAATTAAATTTTATACTCAAATCCTACTTATGAAATTAAAACTCCCCCTCTTCATATGTTCATCAAGAATTTTTACTTTATTTTCCATTTTTATTTTGAAAAAAGTTTAAAAAGCCTATAATCCTTCACTTGCTTTGCTAATTTTTAGCATTTTTCTATGATTGTTTTGTCACCATCTCTGTCTCTCACTCTTGTTCTTACTTTCTCATTCTGTCTTTTTCTCTCTTCCATTTGAAAATTGCAAACATCATTGTTAAATACTTCTGTATGTATCTCTGAAGAATGTATCAGAATATCTTAATGCCAGTATGACACACATAAATTTAATACTTATAAAAAATAACATCTGGGAAGATGCCTATAGCTGAAAGGAATAGGGCACCAGCCCCATATACTGGAGGTGGCGGGTTCAAACCTGGTCCCAGCCAAAAACTGCAATAATAATAATAATAATAATGATAATGATAATATCTGATATACATCTTTTTTCAAATTTTTTGCAAAGCATATTTTACACCTGTTCTATTTTTTGTTTGCTTTTTCAACCCAGGGCTCAATAAAAGGTGATGCACTGCATTTCTTTATCATGTGACTTCAACCTCATTTGATCTCTCTTACCCTCTCTTTGATCTATTTTTTTTTTTTTTCACAGCACTTACAGTACTAGCAAGTCCTGACTAGTAGATAGTTGATAGATTTGTATTATCGCCTTTTACCCCAAAACATGCCAATAACTCAGCAATTTGACCATTTCATGCCTTAGAGAATTCATCTTAGCTGTAACTATAATGACAATTGCCAGAGTCTGGGAGAAGAGATGAAAATGGAGAGATGTTGATTGATAATCACAAAGTTTTAGTTAGATATGATGAATAAATTCAGAAAATCTATCATACACCATAGTGACTACAGCTAATTAGTAAGAAGAAAATTACTAAGAAGTACATTTTAAATATTCTCATCACACAGACACACACACACATACACAATAACTATATGTGGTGATAGACATGTTAATTGCC
Organism: Loris lydekkerianus; assembly: GCA_963574355.1. Classification (NCBI taxonomy): domain Eukaryota; kingdom Metazoa; phylum Chordata; class Mammalia; order Primates; family Lorisidae; genus Loris; species Loris lydekkerianus. Next base: position 20,621 of record CAUYPK010080811.1, read on the forward strand.
TTGGTTTGTTAATCATTTCACAATGAATACATATATGAAATCACATTGTAGGCTATAAATACATAAATTTTTTGTTTGTCAAGTGTATCTCAATAAAAATATTAATACCTTTTTTTAAAAAAGAAACTGTGTCCACTCTCTTTAGTTTAGCAATAATGATATTTTTTGTTATAAGTTAATTGTCTTCTTCTGCAAGGTATATAACTGGATTAAATAAACTTCTTTGAAGTTCAGAATAAGTCAAAATGTATCAAAAAAATCTCTTAATGTATGTGTATTCCTGATATTTTGATGACAAAACAATGTCTCTAATTAGGAAAACTATTAGGTTTTCCAAGACAAAAATAGCATCATTACTATTGATAGTAAATATTATGATGTTATTAATTTCTATATGTCTTTTATTTTAATAACACATATATTTGTGTTATTGACTAATAAGATACTTTTTTAATACAAAAACTATTGAAGCATCATATAGTTCCCTAGGGTTCTTATTCTTGATATAAACACTTACTCTCTTCTATTAAGCTCAATTGTAAGGATAAATTGTTTGCTTGTTAAAAATCTGATTTATGGAATTTGTCTCAAAGATGCCCCTTTGGTTGATCTGAATTTGAGGAAATCAGTTCCAGCTAGCATAATAGGAGTGTCTAGTGCTTGTTCTAAAGTACTGTTTGAAAACAACTGCTCTAATACACTTGATAAAGTAAAGCATCTGTTCCTAGTCATTTGACAGTATTTTCATAGTTACCACTGTTTTCTATTTTCCTCACCATGGTTAGCTCCATCGTGGCTCACTATTCTCTTTGTCACTGGGCACCAGAGGAGACTTCACAATGGAATCTTGTTCCTGCAGCATAGTTGTTAGGATAAGAGTTAATGAAATAAGACTATGAGTTATTTCTGTTTAAATTCCAATTTTTATTCCCACATAGCAAAATTTAAAAATACTGCATTAATGTATAAGATTATACTACATTGTTTGAGGATTAGCTAATTGGAATTTTTCCATGTACAGGGAGGTTCAATTTGATTATTCAAAAATATCAATCATAATGGAAAAACAAAAACATAAACAACAAAAAGAAATCCTTACCTTTTTTCTAGAAGTCATTATATGAATTTACTTCAATGTTAACTCTTGATCCCCTGTACTTAGTGTTACTATCCTAGGGAAGTACAACTCTTTCAAGATCCAAAATACAATGTCCCCCGTTTCCCTATATCCCTAAACACAAGATTTAACTGTATTTTTTTGCAATAGACTGAAAGTTTATGTCCCCTCAAAATTCTTATTTTTCAATACTTACTCCCAATAGGATAGTATTAGAAAGTAGGGTCTTTGGAAGATACTTAGGTCATGACAATGAGAAGCTATCATAAATGATATTAGTGCCCTTGTAAAAGAGACCCATTAACCTCCCTTATTCCTTCCATAACCTGACGACACAGTAAGAAGGCATCTATCTATAAACCAGGAAGCAGAACTTCATCAGATGCCAAATCTGCCACTACTCTGATTTTGGACTTCCCAGCCCCTAGAGTTGAGAGAAAAGAAAAAAAACTATATTGTTTATAAGCTAGAAATCCTGCGGTATTTTGTTACAGTAAATTGAATTGAGAAAATACTCTGACCTCCATTTTTACGTCTTTTTAGTGACTTTGGAAGACACACAAAGAGAAGTGGAAGGCCAAAGAATGCTGAGTCAAAGAGCTTTGATCAAAGGTCCCCAGTAAGAAGAAAATGTACATCTAGATTTTGAGCCCCATTAGTTTGGTAACCAAGTGTGCCCTCCATAAAGCAACAGAAATATTTCTTCTAAGTGAGCCTTCAATCCATTTCAACTTAAAGATGGAAATAATACGTCAACTTCAATCTCATTGGCAAGCAAATAGTTTTATATTTTATTTCTCTGTACACACCAGAACTTATTATTATCTATAGTCCTAGTTATGCAATATTTAATTTAAAAATTAATTTTGAGGTATCTTTTTATACTAAATGGACATCTTTGTGTAATTTTGGGGATTTTAAATTAGACTGTCTATATAACCAGATGGGTGCTAAAAAACCTCTTATCCCAACACATGTAACACACTATCAACATTTTCCTGAGTTATCTTTTTTAAATTTCTTCAGATTAAAATATAGTTCCTCATATTATAGCTTCTGGTGCTTTTTTCTTGAGAACATGTAGCTCATCAGAAGAAGTCATAACATTCTTATGAGGTTTTATGAATTCTGTTTCTACGATCACTGATCCATACACATTTGTGAGATATAAAAAACCAAGAGCACTTTTCAGAACTTAAGAAATAAATATTTTTTTTCAGAATTTTAGCTTAATAATATAATCCTTTCATTTTGTATCCATACAATAATTATATATACAGGATGTGCCCCCAAAAGGATACACATTTCAAGAAAGAAAAAAAAAAAAAAACTATTAAATTTGTAGTACTCAAGTCACACTGGACTTCTGCAATTATATGAGGTATTCAATGTGACTTATATTTATTTTTTCTTATGGGTATATATTATTATAATTTTAATTCAGTTTTTTTTCCTAAAATGTGTATGTATTTTTTGGCACCCTCTGTATTTACACACTACACAGTGATATTTTTCTATGTGTATACAATGCAAAATAATAAATGATGGTAATTAGCATATTCATTGCCTCAAAAATGCATCATTTCTTCCTTTGTGAACGTTCAAAGTCCCCTCTTCTGCTGCCTGTGGACGCTGGCGAGGAAGCATCCTTAAAGTCTCTGTTCCCACTGCCGTCATGTCTAAGTCAGAGTCTCCTAAAGAGCCCGAACAGCTGCGGAAGCTATTCATTGGAGGGCTGAGCTTTGAAATGACTGATGAGAGTCTGAGGAGTCATTTTGAGCAATGGGGAACGCTCACAGACTGCGTGGTAATGAGAGATCCAAACACCAAGCGCTCCAGGGGCTTTGGGTTTGTCACATACACCACTGTGGAGGAGGTGGATGCAGCAATGAATGCAGGGCCACACAAGGTGGATGGAAGAGTTGTGGAACCAAAGAGAGCTGTTTCCAGAGAAGATTCTCAAGGACCTGGTGCCCACTTAACTGTGAAAAAGATCTTTGTTGGTGGCATTAAAGAAGATACTGAAGAACATCACTTAAGAGACTATTTTGAACAGTATGAGAAAATTGAAGTGATTGAAATCATGACTGACTGAGGCAGTGGCAAGAAGAGGGGCTTTGCTTTTGTTACATTTGATGACTATGATTCTGTGGATAAGACTGTCATTCAGAAAGACCATACTGTGAATGGCCACAACTGTGAAGTAAGGAAAGCCCTGTCAAAGCAAGAGATGGCTAGTGCTTCCTCCAGCCAAAGAGGTCGAAGTGGTTCTGGAAACTGTGGTGGGGGCTGTGGAGGTGGTTTTGGTGGAAATGATAACTTTGGACGTGGAGGAAACTTCAGTGGTCGTGGTGGCTTTGGTGGCAGCCGTGGTGGTGGTGGATATGGTGGCAGTGGGGATGGCTACAATGGATTTGGTAATGATGGAAGCAATTTTGGAGGTGGTGGAAGTTACAATGATTTCAGCAATTACAACAATCGGTCATCAAATTTTGGACCCATGAAGGGAGAAAATTTTGGAGGCAGAAGCTCTGGCCCTTATGGTGGTGGTGGCCAATACTTTGCCAAACCACGAAACCAAGGTGGCTATGGTGGTTCCAGTAGCAGCAGTAGCTATGGCAGTGGCAGAAGGTTTTAATTATTTCCAGGAAACAAAGCTTAGCAGGAGAGGAGAGCCAGAGAAGTGACAGGGAAGCTACAGGTTACAAAAGATTTGTGAACTCAGCCAAGCACAGTGGTGGCAGGGCCTAGCTGCTACAAAGAAGACATGTGTTAGACAATACTCATGTGTGTGGGCAAAAAACTCGAGGACTGTATTTGTGACTAATTGTATAACAGGTTATTTTAGTTTTTGTTCGGTGGAAAGGGTAAAGCATTCCAACAAAGGGTTTTAATGTAGATTTTTTTTTTTTTTTTTTGCACCCCATGCATTTTTTTGTTAATTTTAATTGTGGTTTCATGAATCTTAATAAATTGTTCTTTTTTTTTTTTTTTTTTTTTTTTTTTTTAATGTGCTGTG
>CAUYPK010080812.1:0-13155 GCA_963574355.1 Loris lydekkerianus
CATATTGAGTATTACCCTTAACAAATATAAAGTGACCATTCTTATTCTTCCTTACTTTTGTTGGTTTAAAGCCTATTGTGTCTGCAAATAGAATTGCAACACCTGCTTTTTTTCTGATTACCATTTGCCTGAAATATGGACGACCACCTTTCACCCTGAGTCTATATTTAACTTTTAAGATAAGATGTGATGCTTGTATGCAGCAAATATCTGGCCTGAATTTTTGTATCCAGTCAGCTAACCTGTGCCTCTTTAGAGGACAGTTTAAGCCATTCACATTAATGGAGAATATTGATAAATCTGGTAAAATTTTGGGTATCGAGTTTTTCTAAAGTCCAGTGGACATTTTTAATACTTTTGCCACTATGGATGTTGGAGTTTGATCAAAAGTTTCTGAGTGATTTTACTTTTGCAGTAGAGGATTGGGCTGGTCATTATGGAGTATAGGTCTGAGAATATCCTGAAGAGCTGGTTTGGTTATGGCAAATTTCTTCCACATATGAATGTCATTAAAATATTTAATTTCTCCATCATAAATGAAACTCAGTTTAGCTGGATACAGGATCCAGGGTTGAAAGTTATTTTGCTTTAGGAGATTAAAAGTCAATGACCACCCTCTTCTGGCTTTAAAAGTTTCAGCAGAGTCATCTTCAGTCATTCTAATATTCTTCCCTTTATAGGTAATGGATTTCTTACATCTGGCTGCTTTCAGAATTTTCTCCTTCATATTAAGTTTAGTGAAGTTAATTATGATATGCCTGGGGGATGTCTCATTCGAATTGAGTCGTGCTGGGGTTCTGAAACTGTCTGCTATCTGAATTTCAGAATCTCTTGGGATGTCTGGAAAATTCTCTTTCATAATTTTATGGAGAAGGGTCTCTGTGCCTTGAGAGGCCACTTCATCACTTTTAGTTATTCCAATGGGGTGGATATTAGCCTTCTTTGAATTATCCCAGAGCTATCTGAGAGAATGACCCATTTCTGTTCTCCATTTCTCTTCCTCTTTGAGAGTTTGGGAGTGTTCAAAGGCTTTGTCTTCAATGTCAGAAATCCTTTATTTTGTTTGCCCCACTCAGTTACTGAGGAATTCTACTGTATTTTTCAGATCTTTGAGGGCTACAGATTCTCACTTCAGTGCATCAAAATCTTTGGTGGTTTTGTCTTTAAATTCGTTGAATTCTTGAGACAACTTTTGAATTTCTCCTCAAATTTCCAATTCCAAATTTTCCTCTATTTGGTTAATCTTGTTTGCAATCCAAATTCTGAATTCAATTTCTGACATCTCGGCCAGGTGTTTATGAATGGGATATTCAGTTACATCTGCCATATCTTTCCCTGGGGAAGGGGGGGGGGGGAGGTGTTATCTATTCTGTTTATTCATATTGCCAGAGTTTTTCAGCTGATTCCAGCCCATGATTATTTTACACTGTTTGATTTTTCCCCTGGAGGTTTGTCGAGGACCCATACAGTGTTATGGCCTGAGAAACTGGGGACCTGTTTGGTGTGATGGGGCTAAGTGGTTCTGTCTTGTTTTCAGCTGGTCTCTGTTTGACACTAGTGAAACAGTTACTCTGGGTTGAAGCTGTGGAGAAATACCAGCAATTAAGTCACCCCATGCCTCTCCCCCCCAGACAGGCAACAATTGGAAAAGGAGAATCAAATCTTCCTGCAACCACACACCCACTTGAATAGTCCTCGGGCAATTGGCTCGGTTCAAAAAGTCCAAATCAGTTGTCTCAGTCAGCACCTGTCTCAGGTGGGAAAGTTTAAAAGGTCTCTGGCAACTGGATGGCAGGGGTCTGGTGACAACTCAGATATGACTTGCTCCAGTGCTCTGTGAAGTCAGGAGGACCCACTCAGCAAATAGATTAGTCTGGGAAGGTTGATGCCTCCTTTCCCACCTTGTACCTCTGTCACACCCAGTCACTGATAGCCCCACAGGGGTGTTACCCAGTTGCCTCTAGTGAACAGATACTCCAAGGGGTTGCACCTGCCTAAATCACTAAGAAATCTATATCTGCTCAGCCAGGCTGCTGCGCTCTGCCTCTATTCAGCAGGAGGAGATGAGGCCTGACAACCTCGGGTGCTTGATGGAGGTTGGGGAGTGTTCACTCAGTTCCAGCCCCGCCCCTGATTGATGTTACTGACAGAACATCACAGAACAATTTTGCGGGAATTTTTTTTCTGCCCCTGCTAAATTCCCCTGCAGAAAAGAAGCTGTTTTGAGTTCCCACAGCCTGCGCCTCAGGCCCTGTCTTTGCTCCTGCAGGTTTGTATTCGGTTAGCTGTCAGTTTTAGCCTCCTGCCTTCCTTTGTCTATAGGCTGACGATCCCCTGAGGGCCAGGTGCATCATAAACTCAGTAAAGTTGTCCTCTGGGGTCAGCCCTGCCCTGGGAATTTCCCTGCTCTGCATGTGTTTTCTTAGTCCCCATGCTCCACTCAGGCCAGTACCGCCTCAAGCAAACCCTTTACTCACAGGGCCTGAGTTTTTGTCCCAGATCTGTTCCGTGGTGGTTGCCACCTGAGAAGATGCCTGGCATCCTCTGGTTGCCCAGGGGGACGGGGGCTGTGTCTTCGGAATATCTAGGAGTGAGCTTTATTGTTGCCCAAAATGGCTGCTGCTCTGCGCCTTGGGGCACCACTGCTCCAGTGTGGTTCCCTCTCAGCCAACCGTCCTCTCCTCACTCCTGTGCCTCAGAATCAGCACTAACCAGCTTCAGTCTAGGCCCTGTCCACTCCCCTCGAGAAATCACCCAAGAATCTGGACTCCTGGGGGACAGGTCTCCAGACCTCAGAGTGAGAGTGGAGGGGGGTGCTGGGAGCTCAGAATCACAGGTAGAGAATATATACAGTTTTATGCCTGGCAGGAGAATGCTGTGGCACCCTAGTAGGGAAGGTAGGTCCAGTTTTTAGAAGGTGTCTCCTGTGGAGTGGAGTGGGAGGACCTTTGAACTCTGCCCATTTGTTTGTGGGGCACTCCAAGCCATTCTCATGGGGGAGGGGACTTCTGTCCGCTTGGTGATGGATTTTGTACCTTTTGTTTGTATCCTTGGGGTCGCAGCTTGCCTCAGAGGGGTTGATGTGCATTCTTCAACCTTCTCTCTTGGTGCACCTCTAATCCACCAGGTTACTTGCTAAATTTCTGTCCTTTAACTCTCCTTCTGGATGGAAGCTTCTGTGGAAAGCTGGCTTCAGTCAGCCACCTTGTCTCCACCCCTAATCTATCAGATTTATTTTTAAAAAAGCATTTCCTTTCCTCTTCCTGAAAACCCTTTAAAATAATAGAAACAAGACAACAGTTTACCTACATGTGAGATATTGGCTGAAACACATTTTGGAGCTGGCTTAGCCCAGCAAAACCTGTGGTAGCATCATCCAGATACTGCAACAAGAAAGCTCCCTGGACACCAGTACACTATGGCTGTAGAAAAGAAGTGGTGGAATAGTAGCAGTGAGATTAGGGAGAAGGAGAAAAAAGAAAAGTAAGTTAGCAATGTCTCCAAATGATCTTCATTTTTCTTTTTTGGCAAAAATACACTTGATAATTATTTAAATGTCTGAGTGAGTTACCAAGCTGTCTTTTAAAGATTCATCAGAAACTAAAGCAAAAGTAAAATCAAAGAATGAATTTTTGACACTTGATGAGTAGAGAAAGTGTCCACAGAATCAGACATGGAGACAAGGAGAAACAGACAGAAAAGAGCAAGAACAAAAGATTCTCAAAGAGAGGCAACAGAAAAACAGAGGCTAAGAGATAGGAAGATATTAGATCCAATCAATAAATTATTTTTATCCATAAATCTATTTGTTGTTTCAAAGCTGGGTCCAATTTGTTACTTATTTGAAGCCCTTCAGTAAAGGCAGAAAAATTAATTAAAATTTTGTGCAAATTACCTTAGAAAAGTATTATGTTCATTTTAAACCTTGCTCAGAGATAAGTTGATTATCAAACCCATTGTCCAAACTGGGACAGTTCTGAGCATGAAAAGAGAATCTGTTTATTATGCCAGCCACAGGTATAGCCTGGAACATACAGTCTCCGTACTGAAAGTTTTCATGTTGCCTTGTTTAACTCCATACTTGGAGGGATACAGGAAGAAAACAGGAGTTTTGAACCAGACAGACCTAGGTGGCAACCTACAAAGAGGACCTATAGTCATACAAATACTGTGAGTCCTATTTTTCATTTTATGGGGGTCATATGACTATTTTTTAAAATAAAATTGTGTTTATAAATCATTTGATATGTAGAATGCACTTAATGAATTGCAGGCAGTATTGCTATGACAGCAACACCAACATTAGCATAGGACTGTACCCTGTATCTGAGAGGTATCAGTCAACATAAGCTTTCCATGCAAAAGAGAGAGAAATAACACAGCAACAGACCCACGACCTGTCACTTCCATCCACTTCAGGGAAGGGAGCCAATTTTCCATAGTTTTCATATGTTAGATGAAATGGTCTACAGACTAAGAAGTAAAAATAAATCGGTATCTATTGACTCAATTTACCAGCTTGAAATGGGAGGAAATAAATTAACATATAAATATAGAAAAGTTCTTATAATGGGAGTGTGTTTAAAAATCTTGAATCTTTTTTCTACACTCAGACATACCCATAGCTTTGAAATAAATGTCTACTCTACTTAACATTCTTCATTTCACTGAGATGCTTTTAAAAGATAGTTTATTACCTGCTAGTCTGTGACCACATAGCCCCAAGTGAAGGCATATTTTTCATATTTGTTGAAGAAATGGAGATATTTTATCTGGATAATTTCTACTATTGGTTTGCATTTTTTAATCAAGGCATCTTGTTTGGCAAAACTGAATACATAAGTCAGGTAACTGACAGATTTCCATGCTTTGGGGACTATGTAATAATAAATGAAGAAATATTTCTCATTGGAATAATAAAATACCCAGATTGTCCCCAAATCTAATAAAACATTAGGGATTATAGAATTTTCCACTGTCATCTTTTACCCCAGAAGAAATGCTAAGCTAATTTGTCAGGAAGATGAAAATGACAGTTAATAGTCATAGATGGTTTGGGGGGGTCTACTTATTAAATAACTTTCTTCATGCAAACTAACATATTAACTGACAAATACCTAAAACCTGAGGTTAGCTAGAGTTTGTGAAACCACTTCGCTTGAGCAGACACTTCTCAGCCTGCCCCACAGATGTGCTCCTCTTAGAAAGATGCCATTCCACAGGCTGGACTACAGGTAACCACAGGTATGGAAACTATACCATTTACACAGAAGAATGAAAAGGAAGGTCATCATACTTTTCTTTAGCTCACATCCTGTTATGTTATTTATATGTTAGAAACACTATCTAAAGGGTATCTTAAGTAATGAACTGAATGGAGTGGAGGTGAGTAGCATAGAAAAAATGACTCTGTATTATAGAAAGAAAACAAAATTCAAATAGCCAGCCAGCCATTGGTTTGGTTACCCAAACAGCAAAGGGAACAAATATTCTCATTGACTCTTTTGGTGACATGCTGGTACAGACTGAATGTTTATCTTCCATTTTGGAAAAACCATTTAATATATCAGTATAAAATTGCTGTCAAGAATAGCAACAGAGCTCCTCAGCCCCCATCAGAAAAGTATTGGTAGATATGTGTAAAAATGACAAGAACTCCTTTTGTAAGTGGCAAGTGTTAAGCAATAAGAATGAGATTGGCGTTGCTGTTCTCCTGCCTGTTCATAATAAAAGAGAAGTTGAGATGCACTTTTGTTCATTTTTATTTTTCAGTACTGCTTATCTCTCACTCCTGCATGCAGTCTGCCGTTTCATCTTAACTTATTAGAAAGCAGTACAGGAGACATGAATACTAAAATAGCCAATGCAAAAATCATGCTGCCTGCACTTTGCAGTCCCTAAATCCTCTGTGCAGAGATCAAACAAAACAATTCCTGTGGCTACTGTGTTCTTTTTGTAACAGATTCTATCCATACCAAAGTTTTCATGAAGTCCATGCATACAAGCACCTTACATTTTCCCCCATGGGACAGGAGACAAGAGCTCCCCATTCCATATGTATTTCCCATGGGCCTATTTCCTTACTTATGGATAAAGGTATTTCCCAGGAATTAGCTTCCTTTTTTCCTACGTTTCAGATAAGACATTCTATTTATTCAGAGCTTCTTTGTTCCTTTCTGTGAACAAAGCCTTCAAAATATATATTTATCCTTCCATGTGCTAATGATGACTTCTCTTTCATAACATAAGAGTGAAATTATGAAGCTAAGTAGAAAAGCTTGTTTCTACCTTGGATCAATCTCAGTTTCCTTTGTCAGAGATGGGGGAAATGCCTTTTCTTCCTCTTCACTTTAGTTGATTTACAACTGTTTCCTCTACTTTATGGGGCAAGGATTTGGGGACATTTGTGGTTGTCAGTCACAGAAAATCAGGAAACTGTTGTGCGGTGGTTTCTTATGTTGCTACCTCTGGCCAGTGAGGACATTTAACTTGATCCCATCAAGGGTCCTGTGGCTGGTTGTCATCTATTTCTTTCAAGAGTCACAATGATCAGAAAGCTGATAGATTCTTTACACTTTTGAAAAAACATACATTTTCTATAACAGCTGAAGGAAAAGTAATGAAAAAACAAACTTCATATAAGATATTGAGCTCCAATTCCAAAAGATAAATATAGGCTTGCTCATACCCAATATCTGAGCAACGCAGAACAGAATGGTTTAATTGCTGATTACTGAGTAATGAGACAATAGCAAACCACATGTAGGACTTATTTCTTGGCCCTTCTGTTTCTTTATTTGAATTAATTTCTGTTCTTTGAGAATAAATTGGAAGGAAAGTCAAGTTATGATTTGTTTTGAAGAAAATAAAATGTTAAGTTCAATTAAGGGCTTTGTACCTGTGAATTTCCTTTATTCATATTGCCTTTACTACCAAGAACTGAGGCCCACAAATTATTTAAATTGATTTAATTGCTAGGCAGGTATGTACAGTTTGTGTATAGCATATTTCCCATTGCAGCAGAACCTCAGAAAACAATGAAGTACTTCTAGAAAGACTGTGACAATGCCTGAGAAAAATTTAGACTTATTTACAGACGTCATTCCTTTCTATAGCAAGCGGTTATGTAATTCCCACTTTGTGCTGGAAAGTAGGCTAGAACGTGCATATGAAACAATCTTGCCGCCTCCAAGAGCGGCAAGGGCAGTGGCTCATGCCTGTAATCCAGCACTCTGAGAGGCTGTGGGGTACAGATTGGTTGAGCTTAAGAATTCAAGACCAGCCTGAGCAAGAGTAAGACCCCTATCTCTACTGAAAATAGAAAACCTAGCCCAACATAGTGGGACACGACTGTAGTCCCAACTACTCCAGGAGGATGTAGCAAGAGAATTTCTCAAGCCCAAGAGTTTGAGGTCACTGTGAGCTGTGTCACCACACAGCACTCTACCAAGGGCAATAGAGTGAGATGCTGTCTAAAAAACAAAGGAAAAGAAAAAAATACAATCTTGCCTCTCAATGACCTAAGGAAGCAATTAGAACACAGTGTGTTAGGGATACGTAGAGAAACCCTAGTGTACTGTGGGAACCCAAAAGGGGGCCTCTAATGTAAACATGGGAGGTTAGGGAAGCTTTCCTGGAAGTGACCTTTTGTAATTGGGTGGGGGGAGGGGATGGATAGGAATTATCTAGGCAAAGAGGTAGAGGGTAAAGTATTTTAGTAAGGAACCAGTATTGGGAATGTCAAAAGATAGAGGGAATATAAACTTTTCTAGAAACTGAAATTTGTGTTTCTATGGGAGAGTCTGAGGTTGAAATAGTAAGTGATGGGGGTTGAGAGGTTACCAAGAAGCATATTACACTGGGGCTATTTCAAGGAATATTAAAGAATTGAGAATTACAAGTAGAGTTGGAGCCAGACGCAGGAGCGGAGACAGCGGGCCCTGGGAGTGAAGGATAGGGGGGGTTCTCGTCTGGGCTAGAAGCTTCGGGCTCCGCCCACGACTCACTTCTCCGGGTTAAAGGTGTAATTTCCTAGGTACACCTGCTGCAACGGGACTGCTGGCTGGATTTGTTACAACATTACCATTGGCTATAAAGCAAAGCCCTGGTTCAATAAGAGACTTGTGGCCATGTCTACCCTGGGGGAGCGCGGGGCCTCCCCGCCTTGTGAGCTCCTGAGCTCCAGGATTGGCCTCACTTTAGGCACAGTGTGGGTTGCTGTGATCAGCCTTGAAGTCTGGAAAGCTTTAGGAATTCACAATGGGTGTGAAGTGGCCTGTTAAACCCGTCAAAATGTCAACGAGAATCCCTGTTTATAATAACTACTGGACTCACTTGCTGAGGAAGGCCTTTCCTCGCTCCACTGAGCTCCCTCCCATGGAAAGGACTGAGGGATTCCCCGCAGCTCCAGCGGGCGGGGCGGGGCCGCGCAGCCGCAGTAGGGGCACATGGGGCGCCCCCTAGGTCACCTGCTATGCCGGACTTTCGAAGTTCTTTCCTGGGACTTTTCTCTGTTCCCTGTGAGTTTCGGGGAAGCAGCAGGCATCCCGTTCAGGGCATGACTTGCCACCTCCGTGGCCGAGATGGCGACTGACTGATGAAGAATTTAATTTTAGAGGACCCGATTCACCAAAACAAGGTCTCCCTTATAGGAATAGGGTCAGTTAGTATGACCTGTGCTATCAGCATCTTACTAAAGGTCTTGAGTGATGAACTTGCTGTTGTAGATACTGATGAAGGCAAACTAGAGGGCGGGACTATGGATTTTCAATATGGCTGCTCTTTAGTGAAAATGTCAAATACACTTGCAGCAAAGATTACCTTATTAAGGCAAACTCTAACCTAGTGATTATCACAGCAGGCGCACTCCAAGAAAATGGAGAAACACGCCTTAATTTAGTCCAGAGAAATGTGGCCATCTTTAAATTAGTAATTTCCAGTATTTTATAGTCCAGCCTTCTCTGCAAACTGATAGTTATTTCCAATTCAGTGGATATCTTATGTAGCCTGGTAGTCAAGCTCTTTCCCCAAAACCATATTGTTGGAAGTGGCTGTAATACAGGCACTGCTCGTTTTGGAGTTTTGGTTGAGTAAAAACTTGATGTCTGCTCTGAAAGCTGTTATAGATGGATCTTTGGAGAGCATGGAAACTAGAGTGTGGAGTGACCATTGCTGGTGTCCCTTTGCAGAACCTGAGCTCTGATATAGGAACTGACAAAGATCCTGGGCGACAGGGAAATGTCCAGGAAGAAGTGATTGCCAGGGCCTATCAGATTATTAAAATGAAAGTCTGCACTGCTTGAAGCGTTGGCCTATCTGTAGCTCATTTAACTAGAAGTATTTTGAAGAATCTTAGCACGTAACCAGTTTCCACCATTACTAAGGGCCTCTACAGAGTAGATAAAGACATATTCCTCAGTGTTCCTTGTATACTAGGAGTGAATGGTATTACAGACCTTCTGAAGAAAAAGCTGATGCCTGAAAAGGAAGCCCATCTGAAAACACACACACACACACACACACACACACACACACACACACACACTCAGGGAAATTCAGAAGGAACTTAAGCTTTAAACTACCATTCTGAAGTTATTGAAGAAGAGGTAGTAGACATGGGACTGTATATGTTAAATTTTTGAATAAACTTAAATTCCTACTAGATAGAAACAAAGTGGGTAGAGTGACTTCTCTATTTAGTATTTGTATGCTCAATAATACTTATTTTTTTGCAATTTCCTAGTGACTGTATGAAAGAAACTCTTTTCAGTGACCCTGATGGGCCAGTACTTGCCTTAAATGTACATGTGGCCTTTGGTTCAAAGGAAACAAACAAACAAAATGTAGGATGTAGATTATTGTGTTCTAGAAACTGTAATTCTTTTTGTTAGATACATGCTGATTCTTTCACTCTGGCTGGCTTCATTCACCTTGTTCACTTATATACTTTACAAAAAAAGTTGTAACCTTCTCTACAACATAAAAATAAAAGTGTGTGCATACATACACACAAATTACCAGAAGGGATAACCTTCTAACTTGTTTTCAGGGTTAGTGAAAACATGGCGATCTAAATATTTTTATACAATAATGTTGCCAGTTGATCTCTGTCAGCTTGGAACTTTTTATTTCAGTTCTTGGACCAATTGCTTCCATGACTTTGGACAAAGAAAGAGGAGAGAGAATTGTATTTGGACTTTTTAAATATGTTAGCATCTAATTTTACCTTCAATGAGCTCAATTCTAATTTGAGACACATGACTGCACATTGCTATATATCTTGAATTATTTGCTACTGTGTATTCGTGCACCAGTGGATTAGTGGATTTTTCATAGATTTTTTTTAAAAAAATATGTGTGGTGGTCACTCCAATACTGTATTTCAAGTAAGCTGGGTTCCTAGAAAAACTGACTGACCTTATTTAACCAGCTCTCATTTATTTCTTGTTTCTACCTCTCTCAAATATAGCAATTTCGTTTTCTCCAGAGAACAGTGTGTATACAAATAATTCTGATGCCTGCTTTACACACAAGCTGTGTTATTTGCTACTGAGTCTGGCATGAAGGAGCTAGGAGTCACATGGGCTGCTTAAATATGCTCTGTGTTATTCCCAGGAAAATTGAAGGCAAAGTCTGACAAACCATTGAATATAAGTCCTGGAAGATTAAATGATCTCCTTGCCCAACCCTCTCATTTTACACACTCATTTCATTCACTTAACAAAAATAATTGGTATCTTCTATATAATAGGGATTGTACTAAGCACAGAACATACAATGCTGAGCCAAAACAAGTATTACCATGCCTTTACCAAGTTTATAATTTAGTGGGGGAAACTAGCATTAGTAAATAATCCCAGGTAACAATATATAAAAACACAATGTGATGGTACTCTGAAGAAAGGATATAAAACGTCTAAGTTCTTATAATGGAAAGACTGATCTAATTTAGGAGTCATAAAGAATATCATCAAAAAAAAAGTGGTGTTTGGGCTAAGAGTTGAAGGATGAGAAGGAGTTAGGCTTAAGTTAAGACATGAGATAATATTCCTCCAGGTTAGTTAACAGTAAGTACACAGTTCCTGCAGGAGCCAGGTGCATGGCTCAATTCATAGAATGAGGGGGAGAGAGATGTAAGACATGGTTAAAGACACTAGCAGAAACCAGGCCATATAGTAACCTCTACAGTAGGTTCACAATGTTTGAGTTTCGCCTTTCACTTTGAGTGAGGCAGAGAGAGGAGGTGCTATACTCAAGAGTTATACAGTGACTTAATGGCACAGCTAGGACTAGAACGCTGGTCCCTGTATTCCATCAAACAGTGCACCCTCAGATACCACACCAGTTTGTCTCACCAGAGAGTGTCATTAGTCAAAAGAGTCCAAGCAGATGAATGGGACTTAATCTGTGCTGACCCATTTCACCCATGAAAATCTATTGTACTTGGCATGGTACCATGTGCAAACAATAGAACTAGAATAGATTAATTGAAAGAACAACCTACTCTTAGAGGTCAAGAATATATTCATGGTTTATGGACTAAATTGCACACTGTGATGTGTAAGTGACAAAATATGCATTTAAGATTACAGAGATGCCCTAATTCAATGCAACTTTCTTGATATTCTAACTGTCTTGGAAGCAACCTGGTGCTAAAATGAAACTACACACATACACACACACTCTCTCTCACATCATTAGAGACAGATAAATCTAAATTAAGTACACCCCAAATATGTGTTGACTCTGACTTGCAAAGAGGCTGCTTACTTTCAGATCTTTTTACCTCATCCATAAATTAAGGATAATTATATTTGGCTCGTACGGTTTCTGCGAGAATAAAATATGATAATACAAAGAAATCTCGAGGCTAAGTATCTGGATTAGAGTTGTTCCTCAATAAATGTTTATTTTATTTTTAGTTTAGTTGGAATTATTTTATAACCAAATAAAACCAAAAGATTTAATCTCATCTTCCACTCATTGAAGGTTTGAGAAAGAAGGCACATTCCAAATGAAATCTCTATTTCTGGCATAAAGTTTATGTGGATCAGTCAGTATCAGCTAGATTATGCTGCAATAACAAACAACTCCACAATTCCAGAGGCTTAAACTGACAAAAAAAAAAAAAAAATTATCCTTTGTGCTACACATCCAACAAGGTTGATGGAGGGCATCTGCTCAGCAGAGTCATTCAGGGACCCAGGCATATGGCTCCATCCCGGCATGCATTTTCTCCAATGATGCAGCAGGGAGGGGGATATGCTGTAGTGTCTTACACTAACAATTAGAAGTAACATATCATTTCTGTTCAGTCACAGGACTATATCCCATTACAAGGATATAGGAAAGTATAACTTTATCTGGGTTCAGGAGGGAGGAGAACCAGAGAATTTGCAGAGAGCCCAATGTGACTATCATAATCTGTCCTATTAGACATCTGCTATTCAGTGTACTCTCCTTACAGTGCTCCCCCCTTTCCCCAAGGGGAGATCACCTTAAATTATCAAGCTTCTAGTAGAATATCTGTCAACATCAGGGTCATTTGAGACTCCTTTGATCCTGCAAACACCCTGAAGAGATGAATTACCTGTTTCTTTATGCACAATGCCCAGTAATGGAACAGGGTTGAGATCACTCCAATAAACATTTCCATTTGCAAAGAACCTTGCCTTTTAGCAATTCCATAAAATAGGTATTTTGAAGGGTGCTAATCCAAGGGTGGGTTGTGTTCCCTGATTAGGACTCAACCCAATTCTGTTCTTTGCTCTCCAGTGGCTCCTGGCTCTCCTTCTCTTTTCATTATCTTCCTTAGTAATATCCTTCCTTAGAGGAAAGATTTAAAAAGGATAAAATTGAGAGGATAAAATTGAATGATAAAAATTGAGCCTTAGAAATATGCATTTCCTGGGGGTAGAAGAATTTCTAAGTACATTTCATGTCTGTAATATTTAGGGGACGGTAGTGGTTTCAGGTATCTAATTGTTAACAGCTTCTCTTAGTCCAGGCTGGTGCATCTTTCGGCAAATAACTCTCCAGGAAACTCAGCTATTTCCTTATTACATTTCCCTGCTCTCCTTGGCCAATGACTGTGCCTACATATATTTTCTGAAAAGCATCTTAGGTTGCTGTTTCCTTTGTTTTCTTGCCCCCATA
>CAUYPK010080815.1:0-28064 GCA_963574355.1 Loris lydekkerianus
CACAATAACTGTGAAATTGCCAGGAAGGCTATGTTAACCAGTGTGATATAAATGTGTCAACCGGTCTGTGAAACTAGTGTATGATGCCCCATGATCATACCAATGTACATAGCTATGATTTAATAAAACAAACAAACAAACAAACAAAAAACAACAATAAATAGAAAAGAAAGGACTCTAATAAGCTCAGTCTGAAATAAAAAATGAGTGATCATTAGTGAAACCCCAGAAACACAGAATACCATGTTTGAAAACAAAAATTTCTATGCACTTAAACTTGAAAACGTGGAGGAAATAGGAAAATTCTTGGAAATACCACACAATGTCCCTAGACCCAATGAGGAAGAAATAGAACTCCTGAACAGACCAAAATGAAGTATCAAAATTGCAGGAGCTAAGGGTGGCTACCTTAGCTCAGTGGGTAGGGTGCCGGCCACAGACAGGGGGTTCGAATCCTGCCTGGGCCTGTTAAACAACAAAGATAACTGCAGCCAAAAAATAGCCAGGTGTTGTGGTGGGTGCCTGTAGTCCCAGATACTTGGAATGCCACGGCAAGAGAGTCACTGAAGCCCGAGAGTTTGAGGTGGCTGTGAGCTGTGATGCCACAGCACTCTACCAAGGGCGACAAAGTGAGACTCTGTCTCAAAAAAAAAAAAAAAAAATTTTTTTTTCAACAAAACAAGCCCTGGACCAGATGATTTCACATCCAAATTTTAACAAACTTCAAAGAAGAATTAGTACCTCTATTGCAGAAATTATTGTATAACATTGAGAAGGAAGGGACCCTTCCATCTCATTCTACAAAGCTAGTATCACTTTGGTACCAAAGGCAGGAAAGGAAGCAACAGAAAAAAAGAAAAGTACAGGCCAGTGTCTTTTATGAATACAGATGCAAAAGTTACCAGTGAGATAATAGCAAACCAAATTCAGTGGCACATACCAAAACTAAAACACCATGATGTGCTTCATGCATGGACAGAAGAATGATTTGTCATAAAGCAAATCTATAAATACAATATACCACATAAACAGAAGCAAAAACAAAGACCACATGATCCTCTCAGTAGATGCAGAAAAATCATTTCACCAAATTCAGCACCCTTTTATGATAAGAACACTGAACAAAATAGATGTATATGAGATTTTCTCAAAATTGTAAAGGCGATACATGTATGACCAATCCACAACCAACATCATACTGAATAGGGAATAACTGAAAGCCTTTTAGTTTAGAATTGGGACAAGATGAGGTTGCCCACTATCATCATTTCTACTCAACATAGTGCTGGAAATAGTAGCCAGAGCAAGCACATAATAGAAGGAAATCAATGTTATCCAAACGGAGATATGTAAATATGTATTTGAAACTGTTGACTAAAGGGCATGTAAATTACAGTATATCTGAGTGTAACATTTTTATTACTTATTTATTTATGAATAATAAAATGCCCGGTGTTTTTTGTTGCAGTTGTCATTGTTGATTAGCTGGCCCGGGCAGGGTTCAAACCCGCCAACTTCAGTGTATGTGGCTGGTGCCGTAACCACTGTGCTACGAGCACTGAACTGAGTTTAACATTTTTAACAGGTTTAAATTAGATGTTAATACCACTTTTAAGATAAATATTAGTCTTACCTTCAAAGATAAACATTTTTATGGGTTTTAGAGATAGTGTTTAATTAATATAACCTCCAGATGAACATGTCATTTTCCATCTCCTTTGCTCTCAGGAACCTCTTAAAATTATTCAGATGAAGTCTGACTCATGGAAAACCAGGTAAATGCAAGAATTTATAATCTAAGCTCGATGTAAGTAATGGGTGTGTGTGTAAGAAGAAAAGCATGAAAGAACAGTCAGAATGAGGTGTTTCATTAAATATTTGGGCAGTGGATGGCCTCACACTGAGGATGAGTGTCTCTAAGTCTTCAGGAGAGTGTTCATCCCGGAAATAAGGGCGGCCCTCAAGTTTTCATTTTAGGAAGAGTGACAAAGTGATACTAAGAAGTTTGAAAAGATGCTATTTACACCTTGCTCTTCACATTAGTAGAACAGCCCCAAGTGAGAATTTTTTCCCACTACTCAATGTCCTTTACTCCCAAGTAATTTTAAATAACCACATACATCTATGAGCAGACATAATAAACCACATGATTTCCAATCGTGGGTCTTTAGACAATAATGGTTTAGGAGGAACCTAAGCACTTTCTGGCCAAACTGAAGGAAACAAAGAGAGGGAGAGAGATAGATAGAGAAAGGGAGGGAGGTCACTATTAGAAGAGATTTTTTTTTTTAATTTTTTTATTGTTAAATCATAGCTATGTACATTAGTGCAATCACCTGTACCCATTCTAAGATGCACCATAGATGTGGCCCCACCTATTACCCTCCCTCCACCAAACTTCCCCCCTCCCTTCCCCTTCCTTGGCCCTTTCCTCATAGTCTTAAGGCTGTAATTTAGCTTCATAGTAGGGCTAAGTACATTGAATACTTTTTCTTCCATTCCTGAGATACTTTGCTAAGAAGAATAGATTTTAAGTTAAATTTGGGAGAAAAGTGGTAATATAGGGATTCATTTCACTTACATTGGGTTGGGGTGTGGTGAGGGAAACTAGAAAGAATTCAATTTGCCTGGGAAATTATAGGATTGTAAAATGTAGGAGAGAGAAGGGCATAACTAATTGCATCTGTGAATAGATGCATAAGTACGTGTGCATGCTGTATGGACTGCAAATAAACCAGGTACATTAAAACACTGGCTAGCTAAGGAGGAGTGATTACAAAGGAGTCTGGAAACATCACCCCAAGTCAAACTATTGAGAATCCTAAATGCAAAGCTTGGGTTTATAATTTGTTCTCTTGTAAAGAGGGTCTCATTGATGAAATCTAGGTAGAAACTGTTACAATCATATACAACTTTTGAAAATTTATTTCTAAAAAAATATTTTAAGACATGGGAAACAAAAGAGTTATGAGCTAGGGAGGCCTAAGTATGTTCTGGAAATAAAGATACAAGTGAAGGGGCAAATTGACAGGATTTGAAAGGATTGAATAGTAAGATGAGAAAGGATAAAGAGTAAGAAATGATTTTAATTTTCTAAAAGCTGTGTATGAGGCCATGCCCTGAAATAGATAGCATAGACTTGGAAATAAGAAAAGGATAATAGGGGATTTACAGATTAGACTGTGTCAGGTTGCATTGCAACCTTCTGAGATAACCTCACATAATAGGGGACCTTAAAGAAATAAAAGCAATAATCATACCACTAGGAACAGGAGAGAAATGGTGATTGATGGTTGTGCCATACAGAAAGTAAGTTGCATCTTTTATGCTTCTCCCTTGGAGACTTGGCTTATCTGTTAGTCCTTCGATTCCTCCTATTGCTACTAGTTTAATGGTCTCTTGGTTCTCATTATTTTTCTTCATATCTTTTTACGGGATAATATCATTCTTCAAAAATAAAGAATAAAGAAAATGTGCTTTGGAAGATAGCAATCAGCTAAGAAGATAAAATCAAAAGGAACTCCAAATCAAATAAGTAGCAGGTGACTGTGTGTTCGTTCTCTTGCTCAGCCAAGGAGATTCAATCTCCTTTGGGTCTGTGTATCAGATGTAACAACTTGAGCTGATGAAAATACGTTGAATTGTCTAATTGATTAATAAATAAACATTGATTGGCTCTCAAGTTGCTAAAAAGTTGCACAATGTATGGTATACATAAAAATGTGTATCAAACTTGCTTCAATTAAATCGTACATTCAAAATGTGGTAGATAAATTAGTGGCCCTCCAAAATTATTCATTCTCAGAATCTATGAATATGTTACCTCACGTGAAAAGAAGGGATTAAGGTAGCAGATAGATTTATTTTCCTGTCCAATTGACCCTGAGATGATATTATTGTGGATTATCCAGGTAGGCCCAGTGTAATCACAGGGGCCTTATTCACCAAAAAGGCAAGTCAGGATGACTTGTCAGAGTGAGAAATATTTCACTACCTATCCCTGGCTTTTAAGATAGAAGGTAAATACCCACCAACAAATTCAGGTAACTCCTAGAAGCGGAAAGAAAAACAAAACAAACAAACACGAAAAAATATATATTAAAATAAACTGATTCTAGCCTAGTCAGCAGAAAGGAATGCAGCTTTACTAACTCCTTAATATTAGTCAAATGAGACCCATTTAATGGTATTTTAAACCACTAAATTTGTGGTAATTTGTTACAGCAGCAATAAAAAACTAATACACAAAACATTTTCTTTTTAAGAAAATTCATTTCAGATTAATACGAGGGTACAAATAATTAAGTTACATTGTTTGTCCTTATCAGGGATAGTCCAAGCCGGAGTTGAGTCCTTCACCCTTACACAGTCTCCCTCAGGTGACAGCTTACCAATCCCCCGCCCTTCCCATTTGTTCTTCTTTTGGTTTTTCTCTTAGTTATTTAAATGCGTAAGGGGAACACGGTGAATTGGTAAATTAACTTAGCATGTTATTTGAGGGTGTCCTATTCTTTAATAAAATTTCTGAGACACAGATGGCAAACTGTTTATTTTAGTTACATTTTTGAAAGGGAAGATTTTCCCTTTTGCCTTCAGTCATCTGACACACCCTCATTTATGTGAATAAGGATGAATTATATCAATAACTAGAGACAGAATGTTAAAGTAGATAGTGTGCAACTTTGTATTGCCAGGGACTAATCATGATTCTTGGTGCTCAAAAAAATGGTCATTGGTGTAAAAATATGTAAACTACTGTTTAAGGGTTGATCAATGAGAAATAATTAAAACCATGGTAGAGAACATCTGAAATGGCTCCCAATCATCCCCATCTCCTGGTGTTCATGAGTTTGTATAATCCTCTCAACTGTGTTAGTTAGACTTAGCAACTCACTCCCAGGGAATAGAATAGGACAAAACTAAGAAAATGTTACTTCTCCTATCTATGTTTCCTGCTCATAGGATGGGCAATTATAATACTATCAGTTATTCTTTATAGAGGTCCAAGTGGCAAAGAACTGAGGTGTCTTGTCAACAGCCAGTGAGAATCTGAGCACTGCCAAAAAGCATGCAAGTGATCTTGGAAGTGAGTCCTCTCCTAGTGAATCATTGAGATGACAATAGTCCCTGCCAACCCTTTAATTGCAACCTCATGAGAGACCCTGAGCCAGTGGACCCAATTCAGCCGTGTCTAAATCTCTCAGCCACAGAAACTAAAATAAATGTTTATTGTTTAAAACAACCATATCTTCAGGTAATTTATGATGCAGTAATAAATGAGTAACGTATTAACTGAAATACATGAAGAGTAAATGCTATAGAACATACAGAGCTTTGGGTGGTTTGGGGGATAAAAATACTTCACATCTGACATTTTTGCTAAACATAGCCCAATATCTACCTGAGACATACATAATATTTGGTGTGCTAAAATGGTCTGTGAAAGGTAGAATTTATTTGGAGAATGTTGCTAGAAGTCTATGACAACACACATATATGGTTTCCTTCCTTCAACCAGGCCAAGTGAGAGGACACTTAGAAAGCTTAGCATATGTCCTCTGTGGTTGGAGGATCATAGCTAAGTGGTGATTAATTCACACCTGAAAAATCTACACACAAAAGACTGACAGAAGTGGACTGTGGGAGCAGAATGTTAGGAGCAAAACAAAGGTATGTACATCTTCCCATCTATCTGAGGGGTCAGAGTGTATCATTTTGAAAAGAGCTACAACACAAGATGAGCGTCTTCTCAGGTTAATTAAACCCCAGCATAGGAGACAGAGAGACACAATAACTTTCGGAAGGTACCCCAAAAGTAAGACCATCTAAAAGAGAAATTTCCTGTCAAAGAAAAGACTCTCCAATCACTGAAATGAAATTTTGACTTGGAGAATTTTTATCTGGGACTAAACAAAGCAATCTCTTTGAAATGTCAATATAACAACAACAACAAAATTGAAAATACCACTTTTTTTAGTACAAAATTATTACAAAACACGTTGGGATTATTTGGCAATGATTTAATGTGAAATCTTGGAATTTTAGTCACTCCTGATTTTATTTTGTTTACTTTGTGATCTCAATTTTTCTTAACTGATATAGATATGGTTTAGGTCAAACAGATAATTTTTAATAATACCATGTAAAGCTTATGAAACCTCAGGCTTATTTTAAGTAATAGAAGTAGAAAAATTGTGAATTTATTGTTTACATTATTTACAGGAACAGGCCATCCGCAGACCAAAAAATCAAAAACTGCTTCAAACTACCAATGGTCAATATCTGACCTTTTCTATACTAACATGACATCAAAGAATCAATATTTTTAATTTTATTTACCTGAAAGGAGAGCAGTAAGCTAGCACCCAGAGACTTGCTATCTAGATCTGTTATTGAAGTTGCTTTCCTCAATTGATATTAATAATTTAGAAAGCACTCTCAAAATTTTATAAAATATTTCTCTTTTAAAAGTAAGAAAAATAAAATAAAAGTAATTAGATTTTTGGATAAAATAAGAATGTTCTTTAGACTATAGAATATGAGACTCATGTTTAACAATTATCTAAGAAAACACATAACTGATAAAATGCTGTGCAATCACTGTTGCTGAGTGATAGATGGACATTGTTTGAAAGTATGCTTTTATTTATTTATTTATTTATTTATTTTTTGGATAAGGAAGCTTTTTATTTTTTATTGTTTCAGGTTAATTGAGGGTACAAGGAATCAGGTTACAATGTTGGTGTTGTTAGGTGATGTCCCTCTTATAATTCCATAACCCCCCAAGAGGTGTGCCATCCACTCTAACATTGTGCCCAGTAAATTGGAACATGTCCATCCCCTACAGACCTCTCCTCACTCCCTCCTTCCCCCACCCTCCACCTTGAATTGATTTGAGATTTTCTCTTATGTGGGTGTGTATTAGATCATCTCCTGGCTTCCTATTGGAATGAATACCTTGGATTCTTGCTTCCCCTTTCTTGCGCTACTTTACTAAGAAGAATGTGTTCCAACTGCATCCGTATTAATACAAAATATATGACGTCTCCATCTTTTTAATGGCTGAATAGTATTCCATGGCATACATATACACAGCTTTTTAAACCATCCCTGGTTTGGTGGGCATTTAGGTTGTTTCCATAGAAAATGGGCTTTTGGATGTATGAGAACAACTTTACTTAACCCTCAAATATAGATGCCTTTGGAAAGAAACTTCTTCCACTTTTATATATTTTGATATCTTTCTCATATAATTACTTTTTCAAATTAAATGGTGGGAAACTGTTGATCAATGTAGAACAATTAAATAATTGACCTGAGTCTTTTTAATGGATTGTTATGCAGATATTATTTCTATAGGAGATGGACATAAAGCGCGTGTGTAATTCACTAGGTTAAACTACTTAAGTTGCACACAAACTTTATGTCCACACTGTATTTAAGCCAATTAACTGATATTGGAGAATTACACCACATAATGTGATATTAAATCAGGACAAAAATAGTACAGACATTTTGATCCCATTTTGTTCATGTGGGTATAGATTCATGTGTGACTACTAGGGATGCGTATGCACCAAACATTTGCTCTGTGTACCTAGGTTGTAATATATAAAGATTTTTACTTGTAGTTTATATTTGTAATTACATACTGCATTTTCTGTAGTAAATACATATTGCTTTAATATTCTAAGAACCAATACATTTTCCAGAGGAATAGAACTAGGTTTCAGAAAGAAGTAGGAACAAGCCTATCTCAATCATGAATGTTTTCAAGTAACTTGCTAATCTTTCACTATGTTGAAAGCACTGATAATTTTCCTTGTTAACCATCACCTTATCATCTGTTTTGATTAGATACAATTATGAGCATATATTTAAACACTATAAGTTATTAATTATAATCTTCCTTCAAATTTCAAAATAATAAATCAGAGTAGCACAAAACAAATGTCTCTCTTCACATGTCAATGATTTTCAGACTTCAGAACTCAGCAGCCACTGTTTTTGCTATTCCCATCCTTGCAACAAGGAGATGTCAGGACGAGGACAGAAGAATAGGAGGAGGAGGCAGAAGAAAAAGAGGAGAGAAAGAAAAAGGAGGGAGAAAGATTAAGGAACAGCAGGAACCATTTCATGAAATATGGCTGGCATTATTGTAGGCTGTTTATAGATTTTTTTTTTATTTATACTAAAATCTGCCATTTTAGTATATTTGTTTATTTTTGAGATGGGTCTTGCTCTGTTCCCCAGGCCAGAGTGTAATGGTATTGCCATACCTCATGCAACCTCTGTCTCTAGGGTTGAGTGGTCCTCCTGCCTCTGCCTGTAGTGTCCTGCCTCAGCCTTCAAGTAGCTGGGATTACGGGTGCACACCACCACAACCTGGATAATTTTTAGATTTTTTGTAGAGGTAGGGTCTCACCCGTGTTGAGGCTGGTCTTGAACTTCTGGCCTCAACCAATCTTCCTGCCTTGTACTCTCAGAGTGCTAGGATTATAGGTGTGAGCCACTGCACCTGGCCCCTTTTCTTTTAATTTTCAGAAATTGGGATAAAGTACATATAACATCAGATTTACCATCTTAACCATTTTTAAGTGTAGAGTTCATTAGTGTTAAGTATGTTTACATTGTTGTGCAACCAATCTGCAGAACTTTTTCATCTTGCAAAACTGAAATAGTACATTATTTGTATTTTCATGACTAATTTATTTCACTTAATGTAATATCTTCAAAGTTTATCTATTTTATAGTGTGTGTCAGGATTTCCTACTTTTTAAGGCTGAATACTATTCCATGGTATGTATACACCACTTTTTATTCATTCATTCACCTAGGGATGGACGTTGGGTTGCTGTGACAAATGTCAGAGACTGAATGGCTTAAAAAATAAACATTTATTTCTCGTAGGATAGAGGCTGGAAGTCTGAGATCTTGGTGCCAGCATGGTCAGGGTCTTAGTGTAGACGCTTTTCCTGGTTTGTACATAGCCTCTACTGACTGTGTCCTCACATGGTGGAGAGAATACAGAAATTATTTTATTCAATTTATGTAATAACTATGTGAACGTTATATTAGTGTCTGCATTTTATGGATGAGAAAATCGGTATTCTCAGAAGCTGGGTAACTTGGTAAAGGTCACACGTGACACAACCTAAAACTGCAATCAAACCTAGACTTTCTGACTCACAAGTGCTCACCATTTTATTGCCTGAGGTTTTCCTCCTCTCCTTCACTGCCTTTATCTCTTCCCTCTGTCTTCCCCACCTTCAGCACTGTAAGCTGCCTGCAGCAGAGGAACATGGTCACAGGCCATGGAGCTAAAGGTATCACCTGTGCTTCTTTTCCAATTTTTCTAGACATCCATCTCACACAGAGGATAAAAACAATTTATTTTTATAATTATTAGACCATAAAATATATGGCATATTTATACAATTGTAATAAAACATAAAAATATTTGCTCTTTGAATTCATATTTATACTTTTTTCATATTTTCAAATGAACCTGGCAACATTGAACAGGGCATTTAAACACCATTTGAATGCATAAGAGAAAATGAACAATTCAGGTAATTATCAGGGTATGTTATGTGAAAAATATAAATTATTTTATCCTACTGGAGATCAAGTTTAAGACCCCTTGATTACGTGACCACTTATTCACTTAATTCTCTTAGCTATGCATTTGAAATGTGTAGAATTTTTTTTAAAGTCTGAGGAACTTATGAAAGAGAAATGAATGTTTAAGAAAAAAATCAATAAAATAGAAGTCATTATATAGGTAATTTTGTTAAAATATTTTTGTTGAATTATGTGATTATTTATTTGAAAAACTATGTTAAGTACTCAATATCACTGTGATAAAATTTTAATTATGCTATTATGGCATATTTTAAATGTTCAGGGAAATATATACATATATATAGATCGAATTAATTTAGTTCAATGCATAAACTTATTGGCCTATAAAAAGATGTAGGATTTTGAATGCATATATTAAAATATGTCATTTCACATACTGTCCATACTCTATTAAGGTATTAAATTAAGCTAATCTTAGAGACGGACTAAAATGACTAAGTGCTGTGCTTTAATTCTATTTGGAGACACCAAATCTTTTCAAGGATATAAAGTAATCATGTACACATGATAATATTAATGATAAAATCTTTCTTGATAAAGAAATTTAATTGAAATTGAGTTTAGGTCTACGGTTTTATTAATATAGTAATTACTACAGTTAATGGTAAATTAAAAATGATGCATAACCTTTATGTGTTAGTTTCATGTATTGATATTTTGAAAATTACATATGTTATCAGATCTGCTACTTAAACTTAAATTTTATCCCCATAATTATTTACTAAATACAATGAAAACTTACTCTGAAGTATAATTGAGGCATTTGAATTGCCAATTAATTATGCCAGAAGCATGAAGACTCGCATTTTGGCATGATAGATGTGTTTTGGTTTAATGAGTTTACAAAAAGATGTAGAAGTAAATACTTGTTTGCTTTCCAAATACATCAGAATTGTTATTTATAGCTAAAACTAATACTGAATAAAACAAAGTAGTTAGCCTTGCACCAAATCTATAATAATTAGGTTAATTGATGTACTAATACACAATTATTTAGTCATCATGAAACCATGCTTTGATCACTTTTGTATTAAATTTATTTACAGAATTGTGAAAAGCAATGTGTTCAAAGTGCATAACAATAATCAAAATAGAGACTATTTGTTCAGGGAAGAAAAAATTTTAGGGTATATTTGGTCAAAGCAAAGATCCAAACAGAATCCTTTTAAATATGAAGCATTCAGTGCAAAAATACAAATGAAAGTATTTCTCAACCAATATACATATCTGTTCATTTGGTTTCGATTTTTTGTCTTTTGGGTTTTTTTGTGATTTTTGTTTTGTTTTGTTTTGGGCTACAAGATAATTACTTTTACAATTTTAATGCAAATAGCACAGATTATTCTAATATGATTCAAGAATGTCAAAATATTCCTTACTATGTTGAAAAATAAAAACTTGAGAGTGAACAACTTGAATACTTTAATAAATGAGTAAACTCTCCTGAGACTGGTAATAGAATCTGAGGTTTACATTTCATAACCTCTTTTACTTTAATAAAGTTAAAAATAAAAAATCTTATTGCTAGATGTGACTTTCTTATATGGTTTTTAGTGTGTTCAAATATGGATTTGTTATGCCAGAAACTTCTAAGATAGTTATTTAGATCCAAAACTAATTGAGTGAAATAAAGTGGTTAACCTTGCACCTTGCATGAGTTAAACTCCAAAACTGTTTCCAAAATAAGGGTTTTCACCCTTAATATCAGGTGAGGCAAATGAAAGTTTCCAAAACTGCTAACACAAAGCTCAAAAACAAAATAAGAATTGCTACACAGTGACACTAAGAATATTAAAATTCAAAGCTATGAAGCAGGTAAGTCATGCAGACAGATTTCTAAATTTAGTATTTATCTATCATCTATCTACACACAGTTACAATTATGTTTCATAAACATGTCAATGAATTTATGTAGATAAAGAGCCAGGGTTAAAATAAAGAAAGAAGAAAATAAAGAGGGCAGAAAAGAAGGGAAGGAGAGAATAATGAAGGAAAAAAGAGAGAGAAAGAGAGAGAGGGAAAGAAATAGACGGGGAGCTTAATCAAAGGTCAGCATCTTTGAATTTCAAAATATTTATTCACTTTGTCTAACCCAAAATTTTACATGCGCTTATTTGGCTCTTATCAATGACTATTCTTGCCATTGGATATTTGAATTTCAGTATAATAGTGGAAGGATTCATCTTTTTAAATACAACTAATAGTCATTTCATAAAATAATATTTTTATAGTATAGTTAACGAGTATAATTCATAGTGCATTTGGCCTCTGAGCAGAACAGCACATTTGAGGCAGACTTTTAAAATGAAAGGACAAATATTGTAAATTAAAGTAATTTGAACTCTCAAAGATGCTTTCCAAATCCATCTGAAGAAAAAGGCTGTCTGTATTAGTTTTACAGAGAGAGAAGAGGCACCCTCCCCAAATCATAAACCAGTGTGATAAAGATTAATTTCAGAATTTCTGATTTTGTTCCTCTGGTTAGATATTTAATGCAACATCAAGGGCTTTCTCAACATCTTCATAGAATTAATATATTTTTAACTACAAATATATCATTCAAATTTCCCCTCTAACTTCTTTTTTTTTTTTTTTTTTTTTTTTTTTTTTTTTTGAGACAGAGTCTCCCTCTCTTGCCCTGGGTAAAGTGTCCTGGCATCATAGCTCACAGCAACCTTAGACTCTGGGGCTCAAGCCATCCTCATGCCTCAGCCTCCCAAGTTGCTGGGACTATAAACATGCCCCCCTACTCCCAGCTAGTTTTCCTATTGTAGTAGAGATGGAGTCTTGTTCTTGCACGGGCTGCTCTCCAATTCCTATGCTCAAGCAATACACCTTCCTCAGCCTCCCAGAGGGCTAAGACTACGGGGTGAGCCACCAGCTGGGCCTTCTACTCTGTTCTGTCTCCCTGAAACATCCCATAAGGGTTACTAGTTTCTCAGTTTTTCTCATTACACGTATGTAAAAGCCCCAATTCAATAACCCCTTTAAAATGTTTTAATTTTAAAATATTAATTTTATGTTTTAATTTTAAAGGTTAATTTAATATAAAAACATTTCAAACAGGTTATTTTACAACTATCAATCTAAAAATCTAAAGAAAACGAGAATCTGATCAAATGTGGAAAATTAAAGTTTTAAAACTTATTACAGCAAAATGAGACAGAGTGTCACTTTCTCACCCTCGGTAGAGTGCTGTGCTGTCACAGCTCACTGCAATCTCTAGTTCCTGTGCTTAGCTGATTCTCTTGCCTCAGCCTCCCTAGTAGCTGGGACTATAGGTGCTCGCCACAACGCCTGGCTATTTTGTTGTTGTTGTTGCAGTTTGGCCTGGGCCAGGTTTGAACCCGCCACCCTCAGTACATGGGGCTGGTGCCCTACTCACTGAGCCACAAGCGCCACCCAGCAAAATAGCTCTTAATGCCTTCTCTCTCAATCTCAGACTAACAAATATGCTTATTGATTGTTATAGATTTAATATACTTAAATATCTATATATTTATGCATCTATATATTAATACCCAAACATGCATATTATTAATATTTGTCCATAACTAGTAAGAGAACAGTTTCATTTAATAACAAATGCCATTTAGTTTTGAATGATATTGCTTGTATCATTAATGGAGTGCTAGCAAAAGTCAAGTATTGCACTATTTAATATTTCTGGAAGGCGAAAAATCCCTGGAAACCTGGAATGTAAATCTGAGACAAGGCAATAACCAAATTATTTGGTTGGTTGTATCACAGCCAAAACCCAGATAGCCTTCGCTAGTGACTACCATACAAATAAAAACTCCTGTAAAACCGTTGAAGCGTCAAGTGAGAAGAGCTGAGTAGAGGAATGTTAAAATCACAGCAAGAGATTCGCCTCAGTCATCTGCCCTGTTGCTTTAAGAATGGCATTGACCTTACAGCAGCCTTGGCTCTTGGTTATTTGGGCCTCCTCTGTCAAAAGCTGCCATGACTTAAATGAAAACACACCTTTCCCATTGTAGGCCTGTCGTGATGAGTCTGCCTGTGTTCTGGTGTTCTTACTAACAGCTTCCCACCCTCCCCTATTTGCCGCTGTGCTGCCTTTACTACTCTGCATTTCTGATTTCTTCCTTAAGACATTCAGAGTCTTCAGTGTTCTCTATTCATTGTGTGTTGAAGCTCCAATACCTACTTTCCCTGAAACTTCTAGTTAGAAATTCCTTAAGCATAGACTTTTTATATCTAGCACTAGTGAGAATAAAGCAGATGGGAGATTCACGGGCATTCAATTCCAAGTGGGTGCGGTTCAGCTTGAAGAAAACTGCAGAGAATACATAGGCTTAGGGTTTTTTCCCCTTTCCTTTACGCACCTTCAATTTGCCTTGCCTTTGGCCTCAAAGTCTAAGGGCTTGTGCACCCTTCTCGGCAAAGCTGTTCCACCTGAGTCTTCTGTGAAGTCCCTCTATCCTTGAGAATTCATTTAATCTCTGTCACATTCCTCCAGGATTCTTCTTTCTGAACAACAAGCTTTGGGAGCACAATAACACCAGCATGTGTGACCGAGAATAGCTTAGTATGTTAAAACCCCCGGATACTATTTGCACAAGTAAATTATAAAAAGATGTTCAGTTCCTAGAAGTAATGGCCACCCTGTCCATATTTTCAGATGATTATGATAATAGGATTGTTTTTACTGGCCATGGCCTTCTAAAGGAACTGGAAATATTTCCTCTCCTCCCCTCTCCATCCACACGCACCCCTGCCTCTTTTTCTCTAGCACAACCTGGCGGATTCATACTCTAACTCTACTCAACTGAAATGTCACAAACCTGGAGGACATCATGAGTATTCTTTTAGCCTTGCACATATACCTCTGTTAGCACTTATCTCACTCTCTACCAATTACTTGAGTATATTCCCACCTTTACCACGTGATTCTGAGGTGGTAGAGCACAGAAACAATTTCTAGCTTGCACAAGTATTTATTAAAGGCGGTTTCTTAACGAATGAATACATGAATCCTCAAGCAAATTAACATGGATAGAAATTCAGTGTCTGCAAAGAGGATAGGAGTCTGCAAAGGCGACTATTATTTGTATTACTTGGTCAAGTTATGTAATCTTTAATGTAACTTCATCACCTGTGTAATGGACAGGGTTAAACTCTCCATCTGAAGATTGGTGTGAGATTGGTGTGAGAATTGGTATTTACTGAATCAAAATAATATTAACAGACACTGAAGATTGGTGTGAGAATTGGTATTTCCTGAATGAAAATAATATTAGCAGACACTGTTGATAGAACCAAAATTAAGACATTATTGGGAATAAATGAAGGGTTGAGAATCAAATGTGATTGTGTGTGTAACAGGTGAGTGAAAAGTAAAAAGCAGAATGCAAATATTGTGTATTACTTCATAGCCAAACTTCTTATTAGGTGTTATCCATGTTTTTGTATTTTTGCAGATGTTACTTTCAGTGAGATGTAACGTTCCTTGTCCCCTCCCCTCCACTGCCAGCAGGCTTGGGCATGTGACTTTTTTGACCAATGTAATGTGAGCAGAAATGACCATGTGCCCTTTTCACCAGTTGCTTTTAAAAGCCATTATACTCTCTTGTCACCTTCTTGCTCTTTCCTCTGTGCCATGGGAACAGCAACACTGCCCCTGGAGCGTCTTCATCAGCTCAGATTCTAGAATAAAGATAACACAATGAGCAGTAGTGCAACCACTACTGACCTCTGCTTCAACAGAGCAAAAATAAACCTTTTTGCTCAAAAATCATGTTGATGTTATAATTAATCATCCAGACTAAGACTCTTTGAGAATTAATGGTGAGCTATTAATAATTATCCCAAGACCGTAGACATAGACAGGGACAGTTCTGGGCACAGGGGAAGACTGCAGATCTCAGGTGCATTACATAGTTTGAGTTAAAAATCTACAAGGCATATTATAAAAATTTAAGATTTACTCCCATTCTTTCCCACTCACCCCTTCATTTATGCCCCATAATGTCTTAATTTTTGTTCTATCAACAGTGTCTGTTAATATTATTTTGATTCAGTAAATACTGTTCTATCTTATTATATGCTATTGATATTGTTATCAATATACAATATAATACTATATTATACTATTGATTTTCATTTCCTGGACAATTTTCTCCAATAATTAGCTTTCATTTTTTAATCTTTTGCTCACTGATCTGTAAACATGCCATTAAGTCTAAACTTTCTTCCGGTTGTCTAAATATTCTGTTTATTCCTGTGCATCAGACACTGCCCATTTTATTTTCTTGAAGAACTCCCAGCATCTCCTGACTTTCTCTAGATCAAACTTCAAGTTCTCTACATCTGAGACAGACTTGCCATCAGTCATTCTCCCTTCACCAGGGTCTTGCGTATTCCCTTGGTTTATTTCTTTCCTGAATTGGAGCCCTGTTTCATGTAGGTTTGTTTTATCTATGTTTTACTTCCTTGTTTTGGTCGAAGCACATTAAATAGCTTCCTAGATCATATAATGGAAAATAAGTTTTTTAAAATCTTGTCCTTCTAATCTATCTTCATTCTATCTTTACTCTTTATTGATATTTAAGCTAAGTAAAGAATTTTAGTTCATTATTTATTGTAAAAGTTCTTCAAAAATATTTTGAAAAATTTTTTTTTTCATTTTTTAGCATCGAGTGTTAGAAGCCATTAACAGCCTCTAACAGTTTAGAGCCATTTCTCTCCCAAACATATTGCATGTGGATTATCTATTCCTCTGCCCTTGGAACTTGCAAAACCTTTGTCCCAGAAATACAAAATTTTGTAATTCTGTTTCCTTGGTATGAATTGATTTTCATTCATGGTATTTGCCTGATGTTGTGTCCTTTTAAATATTTTTTTGATTTATTGTTTTTCTATCTTTTAGAAAAAAATATTTGTTTCAGTAAGCCTTTTAAAATAGAAGGCTTGTTCAGAAAACTAGATTAAAGTATAATGCTCAGATCTCAAGCCAAATTCCATGATGATCGAAATCAATCACACTTGTACAAAAAGACTGATATAAACTGCTCATTCCCTAACATTCAAGAAAACCAAAGCAGAGAAAGAATATCCATACTTCACTTCTTTACTGGAAAGACACAATATGTGCTCTATGAGGAGAAATACGACGCTCTATACCTTTAAAAAGAAGATTAAGATAAGTCATGCTATATAACAGATTTGAAGCTTAAAGAAAAAAGAAACACCTCAAAATAAAAATGTTTAAATAGGAATAGAAGATCAAAAATCATGTTAATTAACAGACAAATAATCAAACTAGAAATTAAACCAACATTGTTCCTGCATTTAATAACTAAATATAGCTCTGTGGGAAAATCTTATTCTCTGATTCAAATGAATTATACAATTTTCGTTAGGGAAAAAATTAGGAGACCTATATTTCCTGAAAATCTGGGAGAATTTATTCTTTCATTTTTATATAAGAAACATCAATTACTAATACAGTTCCATGCCAGGTTTCAAAGAATGTAGGATTATTTTTATAATATCCACTCATTGTATAATGGTCTATGGACTAGCTTAGTGAATTTAAAGAAACAATACAAATCTCCCCCTACTCACATGCGATCTTACCAAGGAGAAAATAGACGTGTTTATTTTTATGCCATGAACAAATAAATCAAGGGCAAATATTTCAGTTCCATTTTGAGTTCTCCCAGACCTATTCCTTATATAAGAATCTATGGTGCCCACTATTTGTTCTAATTTATTTATTAAGTATTTAGTCTAATTTTACATTGTGCCAAGGTGAATACTCTAGCCAAATTAAACAGCAAATGCAAAAGCCCAAGTGGGTCATTGCTTGGCATTTGTAAAGGATGACAAGGACTTGATACTGACGCAGCTCAGGAGAGGAACTGTGGAGATGAGGTAAACAGCAAAAGGGCTCATACCACGTGTGCCCATATAAGCCTTTGATGGGGCTGTGACATTTACTTTGCCTGATGTGAAAAGTGCAGGATTTTGAAAAGGGCCATAAAGTGATACGTTTTGATAGTCTTGTAAGATCACTCTAAATAATACATTAAGAATCGTGCATAGAGCAAGTAAGAACAGAGGCACATGATCAGATAGGAGGATATTACGATAACCAGTGAAGAATGACAGTGGGTAGGACCAGGAAGGAGGCTGCGAAAAAACAGAGAAAAGAACAAACTTTGTGTAATATTTTAAAAGTCGCTATGCGCAGCCAAGTAAATAATCAACAGAGTGAAGAGAAAAGCTGTAAAATGGGAGAAACCATCTGCAAATTCTCCATTCAACGAAGGCTGAAAGTTTAGACTATACAAGGAACTCAAACAACTGAACAGCAAAAATTATATAAATTTCTTTAAAAAGTGTAAAAGGATATATGAATAGACCATTCTCAAAAGAAGACATAAAAATGGAAAACAGGTTTATAAAATAATGCTTATCTGAGGGCAGCACCTGTGGCTCAAGAGGTAGGGTGCCGGCCCTATATACCAGGGGTGGCGGATTCAAACCTGGCCCCCACCAAAACTGCAATAAATAAATAAATAAATAAATAAATAAATAAATAAATAAATAAATAAGTTTTGGGTGGTGCCTGTGGATCAAGGAGTAGGGCGCCAGCCCCATATACTAGGGGTGGCATGTTCGAACCTGGCCCCAGCCAAAAAAAATGCTCATCTGAAAAATGAAAATCAAAACTACAATGTGATATATCACTCGAGTTAGAATAATTGTTATCAAAAGGAGAAATAGAAGAAAAATGATGGCGAGGATATAGAGAAGGGGGGACTCATACACGATTGGGAAGAATATACATTAGTGCAGGCATTATTGAAAACTGTTAAAGTTTTCAATAATGTAATTTCCCCCAAAAAATGAAAACTAAAGTTATCATTTAATTCATCAGTTCCCCAACTGGGTATCAAAAAGGAGGAAATCAGTATATCAAAGAGACGTCTGAATCCCCAGGCTTATGGAAGCACTATTCACAGTAGACAAACGTGGATCAACATGAGTATCCATCAACAGATGAACAGGTACAGAAAAATGTGCGATGTAAATACAGTAGAATGTCATTCAGCCACACACACAAAAAAACGTCATCGGAACCGGTCATTGGTTGTGTTAAATGAATTAAGCCAAACACAGGACACAAATTCGGCATGTTCTCACTCACATGTGGAAACTGAAACAGTTAATCTCATGGAGGTGGAGAGTGGAATATTGGTTACCAGCAGCTGGGAGAGCAGGAAAGCAAAACAGGAAGGTTGCTTAAGGGGTACTAACATAGGGGTAGAAATTCAGTGGCTCTCAACCTTCTTAATGCCTCCTAATGCCGTGATCCTTTAATACAGTTCTTCATGTTGTGGTCACCCCCTATCATAAAATTATTTTCGTTGCTTCTTCATAACTGTAACTTTGCTACTGTTATGAATCGTAATGTACATATCTGACATGCAGGATGTATTTTCATTGTTACAAAAGGGTCGCAACCCACAGGTTGAGAACTGCTGGGTTAGATAAAAAGAGTAAGTTCCACTATTAGCAGAGTAAGATGATTGTACTTAATGATAATTATTATATACTTCAAAATAGCTAGAAGAGAAGATTAAAAATGTCTCCAACACAAAGCAATGACCAATATTCAAGGTAATGGATACACTAAATACTCTGTTTTAATCATTACACATTTTATGCATTTATCCAAACATAATGAGCACCTCATAAACCTGTAAATCATTATGTATCAATACAAAAGTTGATATAGCACAATATGTTCAGCATTTGGATAGGACATATATGACAAAATGAGCCATTGATAGCCTAAAGTTTGTGCCTTAGACAACTGCAAAGGTTGAGTTGCCAGTCACTGGTTTAGGTGGAGAAGAAGATTGTGGGAGGGCTTGGAGCCCATAGCACAATGGTTACAGAGGTGGCCACATGCATCAAGCCTGGCGGGTTCAAAACCAGCCAGGGCCAGCTAAAGGACAGTGACAACAGCAACAAAAAAATAGCCAGGTGTTGTGGCAGGCACCTGTAGTCCAAGATACTTGGGAGGCTGAGGCAAGAGAATCACTGTTTCCCAAGAGTTTGAGGTTGCTGTGAGCTGTGACCCCACACCCTTCTACCAAGGGTAACATAGTAAGACTCTGTCTCAAAAAAAAAAAAAAAAAAAAGATCGTGGGAGAGAGGAATTAGGATTTTAAATTCACATTGAGAAGCCTTTTCTACATCCAAGTGGAAATGTAAATGAATACTGTGTCACATATGTGTGTGGAACTCAGGGGAGAGATGGATGTGATATCAGCAGTCAGCTTGTTGCAGAATGCTGAAAGGTAGCCACAAGAGAACACAGGGCCTCTGAGTGTACAGTATCACCCCGAGGTTACACAAGGGTGTCATCAATCACGTCAAAGCATGGGAGATGGCAAGGTGAAGGAGAAGAAGAAGAAAAAGAAAAGAAGAAGAAGAGGAGGGGGAGGAGGAGGAAGAAGAAAAATAACAGGTAAAGCAGGACTACTTGGCTCAAAAGAGACATGGGAAGGATGAAGATTAAGACCCGGTCGCTTGGCAGGTGTGAAGGGACAAACTGACAGTGACCTTTCCAAAGACCTCCATCCCAGGTGATTGGCATTCACTTAATGGTCATTTGGCTAAATTTACATTACCACAAGTGTAAAATTACCCAAAATTTTTCATAGTAGGCAGTTAACAAAATAAATTATTTTACAATGACAGAAAAACTAAATATTTTATGATATGTAAACAGGTTTGTGTATCCTGACACCATCACAGAAGAATCAAGCTTGATTCTAAACAGGTGGACGAACCTCTAGGGGATGACTGGAAATTTTTTGAAAAGAGATTAAATACTGGGCTTTGTACAATCAATTACTGAGCAGTCAGACATTCGTCTAGCAAATTTAATATTACTATAGTTTCAGTCATGACTTAATAAGGCATAGGAATCCATCATTTAAATAGAAATTATAAATTAGTCATGATGACTTAAAACTGCATAACTTATGGTATTTGGGCCGTGAAGTTAGTAGAATTAATTTAAGAGTGAAATTACATCTTCGGTTCACAGAACGTATTGGACTTGAGGAGGTCTTTACTCCAAATCAAGTCCTTACACCTCAATCTTGAAATTATATTTCTGTATAAAATAAGAAATATAGACACTGTAAAAAAAAATAGAAAAACTTAAAGAAGAAATAAAATCTATTTTAGACACATACATTGATTTATTTGTAAAGTGTTATATTTTCCAAAATATTTTCCTTTGTTTTCTGTGTACATAGTATATTTTGTTAAAAGGACTGGAACTTCCGAGAGTTATTTCACATTCACATACGTACCTTAAAGTGTTTCTTAAGACACAGCTGCGGTGTTTTGTGTGCTAAGTTTTCCAGCAATACGTCTTTACTGTAATGAGAAATGGTGTGAGCCGCTTACTAAAAGAGAAAATGATTTATCATGAGAGGGAGTAGAATCAAATGCAAGCAAGTATCACATATCAGCAGGGGAGAACTCCTGCAGCATAACAGGTATGATGTTGTCTGAAAACTGAACAATTTCCGGAGACAACCGTTCTTAAAAGCCTGTCTTGCCAAGTGGCAGTGAAACAGAAGGAAAACTCAGATGGAAAGTTCTATTATGGAGAAAATACTAAATTTTTTGGAAATGCTCAGTACCCTACAAGACCAATAACTTCCCAATGGTGAGCTTTAGCTCCCTGGTGATGGATGTCAAGAGGAGAGCAGATAACCTTCTACACTTATTCTTACATGCCAAAGAATTTTCTCTGGAAGCTTGCATGGGCAGATTAAAAAGCAGGTTTTGGCTCTTGCAAAAGTTCTGGAATATGGTAAAATATAAATATTAGCTAGAACTAATTTATCATTATTATTTTTGTCGCAGTTGCTGTAAGAATGGAAATCATCTACAAATGAACAAGAGACATATGAGGAAAATTTGATATTTAACTTATGAGTCAAGTAGTGGGAAATTCACATGATATAAATAATCTGATTTTCCTTCCTTCTCCCTTCTTTATGATCAATTTTCTTTACATGAACACATCTATTCAATCACCCTTGTGCTTGAAATTATTTATGATTCACCAACTGTATGTCAATAACACATCACATGCCAATAAAAGAAAATTATTCCTTAAAGTGACACATTCTGGAATTTGAGATACCAGACGATGAAATTTCCCACAACAGAATTCCTCAGATGGAAAGCCCGGAAAAGCCAGAAGTCTTTTGCAGAAACATGTTGAATTTAACTCCACCAGAGAAGATGCTGTACTTCCTGGAAGAGATTCACAGCTTCCAACCACACAGCAGACAACAAACTCTAACCACACACACCCCAATTCCATCATTCCCCTTGATAACACACACTGTCTATGTGATAAGATTCAGGTATGCACAAAGGTTTCCGTTTTCCACGAAGACCTAAACAAAATAGCAAATATGATGAATTTTATTTCACTACTCTCCAAATTCTTTTCCTTTGGAATAACTTCTGTGTTCCAAATCTTCTTTTCCTGTCTTTAAAGTGCCCTCGACTTCCTGCCACGCGTAGTCTCTCCATGTGCCCGCACTGAAACATGCTGAACCTCCCCTCCATCTCACCCGAATTTTCCCCTAATACTGTTACTGAATTCTCCCTGGAAAAGACACAAATAAAAACACCCCTCAGATATTTAGTTGCTCATAATGATTGCTTCAGTTTTAGCCTAATTACGTTAAGCCATTTTACTGTAATAATTCACTGTATACATTTAATATAATCATCACTAAGCTAAAATTTTAAAATGATTATATATTCATAGCACCAACCCCAGAAGCTATGAATATATACATAGAACTTTGGAAAACAGAGCTGAGAAAGCAGCTCTCTAAGGCACACTGGCCCACGAATTGATTTCAGTGAACATCTGTTTTTCCATTGAGGACCAATGGCAGAAGTGAGAGTATGAGGGTGAAAAAAGGAGCTCATGCTCGACTCTCCTACTGGTTAGAAATAAGGAGCACTCATTTCCCTGAATACTGTAATTGAGGTACAATTCTCTTAACTTCTTCTGACTTCCTTCCTAGAACTTCTTTCTGACGCCGTTCATTTCTCAGTATATTTAAAATCATGTCTAGTCTTTCTTCGAGGCATTTCAGAACTGCAAGGCACAGGACTCCAGAGGCACCTGTGGCCTTCTGTCCTATCCTGGACTTCTATTTGAGTATTTGCTACCTCCTTGAGTAAAAGCCCTTCAAATCAATGGAGCATAGCTATAACTTTGGGTGTTTGTATCGGAAAAGTACCCGCGAAGCCATTTTGTGGTTTAAGGATAAATATGATTTGAATAAACACAGGAAGTTGTTAAATTTCCCTACATAGGAAAGAATAGGAATTAGGGTGGGAAAAAGTACAGAGGAAACAGAGAGGAGTTTGTGGAGGGCAAAGTGGGAGAGGGCCAGGAGGTGAGAAGTAGACCAGGACCGTCTGCAGGGAAATGCTCCTGAAAATGAAAATGAAGAATATTAGATTGTAAGTTTCTTGCTACTTGTTGGTGTTTTCCCTCAATCTTCTCAAGTCTTCAGTAAAGCTGGTTGTACACACGTAAGTGCTCTATGAGCGCCCTTTGAAGACATCAAGGAAAGGAGGGATGATATTTTATTTGTGAGGCTATGAACTTGGGGAAGCAAGTTCATCATAGTTGATCTTCTGATGCAAGAACATCATAGTTGATCTTCTGCTGTAGAATCTGTGTCAACAATTAAACCCCTGGTTAGACACCAGTATAGGCACTTAGCCCACTTATAAGAGACAGCCCTCGATAACCTGCTGGTCAATCTTTCTGTGGAATATGAGAAGTGTCAGAACAATTGTGAGTGTGGATATATAGGAACAATGTACAAGAAAAGCATAGAACTATGGGGCACAGTGGAACCAGACCCTCCCTGATGCAATAGATTATAACACTGCTTTCTAAAAATGTTCTCAGCCCTTTGTGAGTAGTTGTTGGGGTAGAACCCAGGACTGAAAGATAGAGACATGGTTATCTTTTTGTTACGGTAAGACAGGAAGCAAGGTTTTCTGGACAAAATGTATCCCTGTGCCACCAAAATGCAATGACAGGTGAAGTTTTTCATTGACCACTGTGTTGATGCTGGATGTACCTAGGGGCTGAAGCCTAGATGGCTTAAAGGGACACAAATGTCCATGCTTTAGTTATACTGATATGAAATCTGAAATTTCTAGATAAACTACAAATATATATTATGTGGATACATTTTTTTCTAAGTTTTAACATATCTGGATTTGGATAACTTATAATCGTTGTTATTCAGAAGCAAGTGTGACATGGTTTTCATCACTTGTCCATGTGTATCAGAAATATAGACTCAGCGTCAACTGCTTTGACAATCATTCTGAGGAAAACAACAGAGAATTCTTTTAAGAAAGGCTACGTCAGTGGTGCCACGCATCCTGGAGATGATTATGTGTGGAAAAAACAAAGACACTAATGATGCTTGTCAAATGTTTGGAGTCTGAATACAACAAGGTTTTAGTTGTAGGATATTTTAACCAATCTTTTTCACTTACACTTGACTTTCTATGTCTATACAAAGGTGGTCTCTAAGAAAGGAGATATTTCAGCTGCAAGTGATACAAACATATTTGGTCAAGTTAAATTGATGAAGTTTTTCTTTCTCCTTTCAGTGGCACATATAATACTAATGCACATACTATAGATGGCATCTTAGATCCAATAAAACTATTTTTAAAAGTTGGCCCTGGTCAAGCAAATGTTAACATACATGAAGAGGAGCTGAGGAACAGAACATGAAAAGATTTAGGACACCTACTTTAAAGAAAGCAGAAGCCCTTGCCTCAGGACCTAAAGAAACCACAGTAACAATTCAATTTCCTAATATTTGTGTGAGAAACCAGGCTCACAAACACAGCAAAAGGATTTGGCCTGTTTTTCCTTATCCCTTAAATACACTGTGGCAATGACAGTTGTTTATTTCCCACTTACCCTGTGCTTACCACTGACCTTGGCATTCTCTGATGCATAGAAATTTTGTCTGGCACAGTGAACCCAGCACTAGAGGAGACTGCCATAGGGGTGATATTTAATATGAAGAGTCACATCTTGTCAGGAAGGATGTGACTAACATTCCACGTGTCTGTGTCCCTGAACATAATTCACCACCAAGTGGAGATAGACACTTTACAGAACTATGAATAAGAGGTGAAAAATGCAGAAATGAATGTGCTGGGTTGAAGCTGGTCCCTACTTTCTATTTACCTCAGAACTTATTTCAAATTCACAATCTCTTAGGCTAAGCAGTCCACCTTGATGGCACTTCATAGATTTAGAGAGTAAACATCCAGAGAAAAGAACAGAGTGGAACAGAATGTCCATTCTACTGAAGAAGAGAAAATGTTTACCTTCCATTTGTTCACATTGTGTCTGGGCCAGAAGGGAAAGATACTACCATCACTGTTCACTGCAACTTGATATACAGGATCAACCACCCCTAGGGAACTAGTTGGGGGTAACATCTGCAACTTTCAACTCCATAATGAACATATTTAATCATCGTTACATTATATATGGGGAGTAAATTCACAAACAACTCCGATGAGGTCCACAACATTTTACTTAAGGATATGAGTAGTAAGTTGAAAATCATTATCTAATTAGCTAGCATTACCATTCCATCCAGGACAGAATTCTTTTCTACAATAAATGGAGAAAATTCTTTAAAGTAGAGCTGAAGCTCCAAAATCATGTTTAAAATGGCAGAAAGACCAGTAGTAGCTCTCAGTTTAAAAAAAAAAAAAAAAAAAAAAGTGGTAGTGGAGAAAATCAGATAAGAAAGAGGGGACCAGGAGATTGCAGGTAAAAACAAAAAATGTTCTGGCATCCAAGAAGCTGTGGAGAACAGGGACCAAGGGGCTTTCAAAAATGAAGACTTTCATATTTTATAAAATGCATTTTGGTATGCTTTGGAAACAGCCATATTGATTTTTCCAAACCTGTAATGAAATCAACTGCATAGGTTGGACATCTTTATTCTGAAAGTTTGAAATCCAAAATATTCCCCAAACTGAGACTTTTTGAGCAACTACATAACTTTGCAAGCAGCAATAAATTTCCAGTAGGTACTGGAGCACCTTATGGCAAAACAAGGAAAATAAAAATATAAGATGCTGCTCACCCCACATGATGTCATTCGAAACATGATAGGGGTAAGTGGTTATTGTGCTACTAAGTTACTCTGAACACATTACTTTTTGACTGCTTTAATGATATGTCATAATTTTTTGGTTAAACACTCATATGTGTGAATAATAGTAAGAAAATGATTACTTATCCGTAGCCTATGAATTCAGGCAGGAATAACGGTGATGCCAAACAACCACAGATTGTGCACGTGGGTGGCCAAGAGAGCAATACCTTTGCTTTCTGATGTACACAAACTCTTTCATACAAAAAATTATTTAAAACAGTGTTTGTAATTGCCTTTGAGCTAGGTGTATAAGTTGTATAAGGAACATAAATAAATGTATTTAGACATGAGTCTTGTCTCCCAAATGGTTTTGTATATGCAAATATGTGGGTGCATGTGTGAGTACTTAAGAAAAAAAGTCATTCTTGATGTGCTTGCATTTCTAGTAATAATGATTTTATAAGCTTAAAACCAATATTCAAGTGTTAGTTATAAGTAGGTTAGGAATTGGATTAAGAAAATGTTTGCAGAAACAGGTGAGAAGTGGATGTGCAAAATCCTGAGCCCAGAGCAACATGCGCAGCTGGAGGCCAGGTGCCTTTAAAACTGAAAAAGCTTCTTGCTAAAATTTCACCCTCCCCCAGGACAACACTGCAGCCTCAGAGGTCTCTAAGCAGGGAAGGCTTGCCCAGACAGAAGGAGGTCTCTAATCGCCCTGGGGGAGGGAGGGCTTTTATAAAGTTAGAGTATGTAGAATGTTTAAACTTTGTTAAAGATGGAAAAATATGTTTCTGACCAGATAAGGAGATAGAATATCTCTTCTGGATATATACCTAGTAGAGGAATTGCAGGATGGAGTGGCAGGTTATTTTTAGATCCCTGAGTTATCTCCAAACATCTTTCCAAAAAAAAAAAAGTATT
Source organism: Loris lydekkerianus (assembly GCA_963574355.1). Classification (NCBI taxonomy): domain Eukaryota; kingdom Metazoa; phylum Chordata; class Mammalia; order Primates; family Lorisidae; genus Loris; species Loris lydekkerianus. The sequence goes on from CAUYPK010080815.1 coordinate 26,817, forward strand.
AGTTTGCATTTCTACCAGCAGTGCAGAAGTGTTCCCTTTTCTCCACATCCATGCCAACATCTATGGTTTTGAGATTTTGTGATGTGGGCTAATCTTACTGGAATTAGATGATATCTCAAAGTGGTTTTGATTTGCATTTCTCTGGTGATTAAGGATGATGAGCATTTCTTCATGTGTCTGTAGGCCAGTGGTTCTCAACCTTCCTAATGTCGCGAGCCTTTGACATATTTCCTTAGGGTCACAACCCACAGGTTGAGAACCACTGCTGTAGGCCATGCACCTATCTTCTTCATAGAAGTTTCTATTCAAGTCCCTTGCCCACACTGAGATGGGATCACTTGTTCTTTTCTTGCTAATACATTTGAGTTCTCTGTGGATTCTGGTTATTAAATCTTTGCCAGAAACATAACCTACAAATATCCTCTCCCACTCTGAGGTCTGTCTACTTGCTTTACTTACTGTGTTCTTGGCTGTGCAGAAGCTTTTTAGTTTAATGAGATTCCAGGAATGTATTTTTGGTATTGCTTCAATTGCCTGGGGGATCCTCCTCATAAAATATTCCCCTAGGCCGATTTCTTCAAGCGTTTTCCCTGCGCTTTCTTCTAATATTTTTATAGTTTCATGTCTTAAGTTTAAATCTTTTATCCAGTGAGTCTATCTTTGTTAATGGTAAAAGGTGTGGGTCCAGTTTTAGTCTTCAGGTGTGGATCCAGTTTCAGGTCACCAGCCACTTTGCCCAGCACCATTTGTTAAATAGGGAGTCTTTTCCTCACTGAATGTTTTTGATTGGCTTATCGAAGACCAAATGATGGTAAGTAGGTGAGTTAATCTCATGGTTATCTATTCTGTTCCATACATCTACCTTTCTGTTTTTGTGTCAGTAAAGGTATTTGCACCAGAATGTTCATTGCAGTCCAATTCATAATTGCTAAGTCATGGGAAAAGCCCAAGTGCCCATCAACACATGAGTGGATTAATAAATTGTGATATATGTATACCACGGAATATTATGCATCCCTAAAGAAGATGGAGACTTTACCTCTTTTATGTTTACATGGATGGATGGAGCTGGAACATATTCATCTTAGCAAAGTATCTCAAGAATGGAGGAAAAAGCATCCAATGTACTCAGCCCTACTATGAAACCAATTTATAAGTACCCACACTTCCATATGAAAGCTATAACCAGAGATTTATAGCACTGCAAGCCTTCCTCAAGAAAACGGAAAGAGAGGAAGTTAATAACTT